>CM024528.1:49391171-49447631 GCA_014182385.1 Eucalyptus viminalis
TTTGTGACAAATATATCATTCGCTAAATTAGATTAATACCACAAAAAAATTAAAAAAAAATGGTAAACTGTGACAAACAAAGCGTAAAATTTCAAATTGGTATACTAGTCAACCTGTCACGTGTCATTTAACTTAAAAATTTAATAATAAAATTTAACGAAAAGTAACATAGGGTAAGTTTGTCACAAGTGCACTAGTTTAGGGTTTTTGGTGGTAAAAAAAATAGTTTGGAGTAATTTGTCACATGTGTACCAGTTTGAGATTTTTGAAGGTATTAACCCTTTTCTATTTTCTTTCTTCTTCTTTTTTTTCTCTCTCTCTCTTTCTCTCTCTCATGTCACTCACCGGTCTTCTCTCTCTCCTTTCTCTGTTGCAGCTGACTTTTCCCTTTTCTCTGCAGTTTTTGAGGAAAAAGAAAAGAGAAGTGGCTCTCTTTGTTGACCAAATTTGGATGAAGGTTCTTTCTCTCGATTTTGGTTCGCTCTGCTTTTTTTTTTTTTTTTTCCGAATTTCTCCCGGTTACGAAAAATGAAGCTCTCTTTTATAATGACTCCAAACGACCGCTTTGTTTGGCATTTTCGAGTTTCCTCTTCTATCGCATTAAATCGAGCTATAAATTGGAGCGTGATTTTGCAATCAACTTGATTTTGCTCGAATTTCTTCCAGTTTGTAAAAATGTTTGCCCTTTATTCACTTGATTTTTAAATTGCTTCGCATTTAACAAAATCCAAATGTTCATAAGAATTTCAAATTTCCATACATAATCAATCAAATCAATTTCCCCCATTTTTTTCATTTTTTCCTTTTATTTGTTCTAATGCAATTTTTATTTTCTTTATTTTCCTAGATTTGCTAAAATTATGTGTCAACAGCTGCCCCTCTTTGAAGGTGAGGTTGTAGAGATTGCCTTCAAAGACAAGTTGAGACCTAAATTTTGATCATGCACATATACTTGAATGACCCCCTTTTTTTGTGGAAAATGAATCCCATTTTGAAATGAAATTCATATTATGCATGGAAATACTAATGCAAATGATAAATGAACTTACCTGGGATTACTTACCTTCGAGGATGGAAGAGTAATTCAAGATAGATTGGTGTTATATGTCCAAGACCCGTACCATTCTATGGTCGCCCATAATATGACTTCACAAAGAGACTGCTTTTCCAGGACCCGTACAATTTTACCGTCGCCTAGTATGGCATTGTTTGGTTGCATCTAGGACTCGTATCATTCTACGGTCGCCTAAACAAAAAGAATGATTTTCCAGAACTCGTACCATTTTACGGTCGCCTTGATGAAAAAATGATTTTCCAGGACTCGTATCATTTTACGGTCGCCTGAACTAAGGTTATCTAGGACCCGTATCATTTTATGGTCACCTAAACGGGGATTCATTTTTCAGGACCCATACCATTTTACGGTCGACGAACTGAGGTTGTCTAGGACCCGAATCATTCTACGGTCGCCTAAACAGGGATTCATTTTCCAGGTTCCGTACCATTCTACGGTCGCCTAAATGTTGTCTAGGACCCGTACCATTCTATGGTCGCCTTGACGAAAAAATGATTTTCTAGGACTCATACCATTCTATGATCGCCTGAATAGGTGTTGCCTAGAATCCATACCATTCTATGGTCGTCTAGCATTGCAACACGGATCATCTGACCAGGACCTGGACATTTCTTTGGTCACCTTGATTAGAATGAATCTGGGAAAAATCTTTGGGGGGCAACTCCATCGAGTGCCAGTGCTTGAAAAGGAATACCTATACAAGACAAGTATTTTAAGATATGGATAGAGATGTACTTACTTGGTGACGTCTCCGTTCCTTGGGGATATGTCTCCTGCAAAACGTAGTTGTAGGAGAGGCAATATGCATTCACAAACATGCATTAATTCAAGTGAGGTTCATGCGTGATGATTTCTATCATTCTTGCATTACCTAATTTCCATTAGGAAGAATTTCAAAAGGATATTCCAATCTGAACACATGAGTGTTGTGGATGTGTCAAATGAAGGATCCTTCGGTCTGAAAAGACTTTGCACTCATCCTCATTAAAAATGGTTGTTTCATCCTGACCTTTGATGCAGGATTTTGACAATCACTCTATATCACTGTCATCATGCTAAACAAGAGTCTGTGCAATCTCACAAGTGGTACAATCTTACAAATCTGAGAGGTCTTTAAAAGGGATCGTAATGTGGGCCTGGTCAATGGCTTAACAAAAGGGACTCTTTGAGTCGAGGCTATTGAAAGAATGAGTGATATTCTGTAATCATCTCTGGGTTTACAAGTCAAGAACTCTGCAAAATGAGAAAAAAATAATCTTGCTCGCACTTCTTCGAGCGATGCTTAAAACATGTGAAGCCCTAGGTTAATCCAAGTGTCCTAATTGGAAGAGACTTTGCAAGGGATGTAACGTAGGCTTGGTTCATGGGTTGAGAAATGAAAGGATCATTAGGCTCAAAAAGTGTTTAAGGGGTCAAAATTGGTGATTATCTTGACATTTCCACCACTTTCCTTCTCCATTGTCGAAGATTTTTCTTATATCACAACTCCATTGATTGCAACATCATTTGATTTTTAGTACCACCTTCTTGGGGATACAACTCACTATATCAAGAGTTTGATTTTTCTCTTTTCCGGGCATTGGCCTTACTTTTACCAAGCACACTGCTTTTTCATGCCCCATTTTTTGCACTTATTTTCTTTGGACAAAGTCAACATTCTAAGTCATGTTACTTGAATGGTTCTTTTTGCCTTGCCCCAGTGTGAGGGATGATTACCAACTGGGTTTAACATGGAACGAATTCATAGGCTCAAGTGGGCTATGCAATGGATGCAAGTGTATAGGATAAAGAAAGAACTACTCTTCGTTATCCTAAGGCACTTTAAGTTACTATACAAGTTACACTATGAAAGCAATACTCAAAGATTGATGCAAGTGCAAGTAACAAGATTCCTACCATTCATTTCGACTTTGTCCCAATGTGGGATGATCCTTAATAGAGATAATTTAAAAGAATCTCCATAAGCGTATGAGGCTCAAAGGGGTTAAACAATGGATCACCTGTAGTGTTTGGGATAGAGAAAATAATGCCTCTCATCACTTCGATTGATGTACCCATTGAGAGATCACCTTTTTCCTTATGAGCATGGAATTTTTCCACACAACTCACTGGGGATTAGTGTATGAAATTGTGTATGGAATAAGGCATGCCCTTCATCATTCCAAAGTATCCCATTTGACACATTTAGTCTCACACAATTCATCAAGGAAGAAAAATGCCAGATTTGCAATAAATTTGAACAATTCAACTCATTGAAGCAATTTATTCATCATAGAAATGCTTTGTAGTTCAAAACATGACATGGCAAATTCTATCATGGGTAATACTTTTTGACAACATCTGAATTAACTGGAGTGGAAAACTCACGACCATCCATTTCTGCCAAGATCAAGGCATCGCCAGGAAATACCTTCTTCACCGCATATGGGCCACTGTAGTTTGGAGCAAACTTGCCTCCAGGGTCCGGAAAGATCGGCAACAACTTCCTTAGGACTAGGTCATTTACCTCGAAATGCCTCGGCTGCACTTTTCGGTTGAAAGATCTGGCTACTCTCCGTTGATATGTTTGGCCATGGTAGAGAGCCTTCAGTCTTTTCTCGTCAATCAAGTTCAATTGCTCGAATCTTTGCTGTGACCATTCCGCCTCAGACAAATAAAACTCTTAGGGAAGGAATCTTCACTTCCACAGGTAAAACCGCCTCCATGCCGTACACCGAGCAAAAGGGGATGCCCCGGTGGAAGTGTGGATCGATGTTTGATACGCCATCAATGCGAAGGGTAACCTGTCATGCCAATCTCAATAATTCTCAGCTGTCCTAGCCAAGATCTTCTTAATGTTCTTATTGGCCGCTTCAACAGCCCCGTTCATTTGAGGGCGGTAAGGAGACAAATTTAGATGCTTGATTGTGAACTCGCTGAACAACCTATCAACAAGTTTGTTGTTCAAATTGGTTGCTTTAGGGACGCCATAGTAAGCAATTATGTCATGTTTGACAAACTTCACAACATTACGAGCAGTGACACTTACAAAGGATGTAGCTTCAATCCATTTGGAGAAATAGTCTATCGCCATCAAAATGAATCGATGCCTATTTGAAGCCTTGGGATTTATTGGGCCAATCACATCAATACCCCACATCGAGAAAGGTCATGGCTCAAAAAACTGGTGTAGCTCAGTTGGAGGAACATTTATCTTATTCTCATGAATTTGGCAGCGGTGACAACTCCGAATATGCTAGATGCAGTCACTTTCCAGTGTGAACCAGTAATAGACTAATCTCATAATTTTCTTGGCTAACATGTGTCTGTTCATATGAGGGCCATATACTCCTTTGTGCACTTCTTGCATGATTTGAATGGCTTCGACTGCATCTACACACCGCAACAAGATTGACTCGTTAGATCTCTTGTACAAATTCTCGCCACTGACGAAGAATTTTGAGGCCATCTTCGTGATGTACTTCCTATCAGCCTAAGTGCTTCCTTAGGGAAATTCTTGTTTTTGAATGTAATTCATGATATTGTAATACAATGGTTTTCCGTCAGGCTCTTCAGTCACGATCATACAATAAGCCGGCTTTGGCAAGACCTCTATTTTTAGAGGCTCGACTTCTAACCCATCAGTGACTTGCAGCATAGAAGACAACGTCGCAAGCGCATCTACAAATTGATTATGAGACCTTGGCAAGTATTCAAACGAAATTTTCTCAAACTCTTTTACCAGACCTTTTAAATATTCGTGGTATGGGAGCAACTTGGCATCCTTGGTCTTCCATTCACCTACGGTCTACAGTATGATTAATGCGGAATCTCCGAACACTTTTAACTTAGCAACATCCATCTCAATTGCGGCTTGAAGCCCGAGAATGTAAGCTTCATAATCGGCCACATTGTTAGTGCATGAGAATATCAATTTCGCAGCTACCGGATGGTGTTGTCCATCTAGGGATATCAGCACTGTCCCAGTACCCGAACCAAACAAGTTTACAACTCCATCAAAGAACATTTTCTATGAGTCTTCATTTACACTCAAGACACGGTCATCAAGGAAACGATCATCGTCATTAGGGACTCCTGAATTCTTGGCCAATAGATCAGCGATTGCTCGGCCTTTAATCGACTTTTGTGGCATGAATTGCACATCAAATTCGGAAATCAAAATTTTCCATTTGGTTAACTTACCCATCAAAGCTGGCCGATCAAGTAAGTACTTGATAGGGTCGTTCTTAGTCACGAGGAATGTCTAGTAATGCAGTGTGTATTGTCGCAATTTATGCAATACCCACACCAATGCAGCACATGTCTTTTCAGTATCGGAATATTTCAGTTCTGATATAGTGAACTTTTTGCTCAAGTAATAAATGGCTCGTTCTCTTCTGTCATCAAGACTTTCTTGAGCCAACATTGCACCCAATGACTCACTATGAATAGTGAGGTAGAGAATCAAAGGATGCCCCAGCAAGGGTGGGACAAGAACTGATAGATTCATCAAGTACTACTTCAGCTTGTTGAACACTTCTCGACACTCATCATCCCAATTGACTTGTGCATTCTTCTTTAAAAGTTTGAAGATCGACTTGGCAGTTTCAGAGAGCTGGGAAATGGATCGAGCTATGTAATTCAATATCCCTAAAAGGCTCCGGACTTCTTTCACCGTTGACGGAGGTTGCAATTCACATATGGCCTTAGCCTTGGAAGGGTCAATCTCAATCCCTTTACTGCTCACAATAAATCCGAGTAATTTACCGGATGTTGCTTCGAACACGCATTTAGCGGGATTTAGACGAAGCTTGAACTCACGGAGTTGATCGAACAACTTCTTCAAGGTTTTGATGTGGCTTCTTCCTGGTCGGGTCTTTGCAATCATATCATCAACATATACTTCAATCTCCTGATGCATCATGTCATGAAATAATACGACCATGGCTCGCTGGTAGGTTGCCCCTGCATTCTTGGGTCCGAAGGGCATGACCTTATAATGAAAGGTTCCCAACGGGGTAATAAATGTAGTCTTCTCCTTGTCTTCCTCTTTCATCCTTATCTGATTGTACCCAGAAAAACCATCCATAAATGAGAATAGTTCAAAACTAGCGGTACTATCTACAAGGACATCTATGTGTGGTAATGAGAAATCATCCTTTGGACTAGCCTTGTTCAGATCCTGATAGTCAACACAAACTCGGACTCGATCGTCCTTCTTCATCACCGGCACGATATTAACCACCCATTCGGGCTACTGTGAGACTTCAATGAATCCCACCTTCAAAAGCTTCATCACCTCTTCCTCTATTTTCTTCGAGAGCTTGGGCTTAGTCCTCCGCAGCCTTTGCTTCTTAGGTGGCACTTTCGGATTCGTAGGTAGGCAATGCTCCACGATTGACGGGTCTAGCCCAGGCATGTTAGCGTAGGTCCATGCAAAAATGTCTTGATATTCCATCAGTAACTGAATTAGGCGCTCAACCTCATCTTTGGGGAGACTGGCCCCAATTTTCACCTCTTTGGCTTCTTCAGCGCCACTTAAATTAATAGTGACGGTCTGCTCAAATATGAGAGCCTTAGCTTTTTCATGTTGTTCCCAGCTACATTGCACCTCAATGGAGTCTTTGATCGAGTCTTCATGATCATCATTATTAGAACTTGTTGCATTGGATTGGACCATTTCCACACTTTTGCATGCCATAAGATTGTTCTCTTGTGGGCCAAGGCCCATCTTTTTAAGGGGTCATTCATCGATGGCTCCTATGATGAGGTCCTCGAACAAGTTTGTAACTCCTTCTAGCTCATCATCAGGGTTCTCCATCTTCGGGGGCGTCGGATCATCCATGCCACCCCATCCATCTGGGACTATCTCACGAGGATCAATGTAGTAGCTGGAGGGGCCGAATACTTCACCAGATAATCAAACTTGCCACTAGGCTGCCCTAGAGTGTCTATCACTTCCGCTTCATCTTGCATAATTCTTGGAGGACCGGGGAATGTCTCGTGAATGCTCGGGGGTAGTGGGTTTTGCCTCACTCGCCCTTGGTCAGGTGGCGAGTTCCGCCTTTCCTGTCTTTATCCTTCAGAACTTCCCCTACCTCTTCCATGGTACCCTAAACTAGCAGAACATGACCTCTGAGGGGCTTCAATGGAGTTTCGAATGCCCTGCCCATTTCTTCCAAGACCATTGCCAGGAACAAAACCATTCCCAACCATTACTCTTCCTACCATGAGGGCAGCATCTGAAACTTCAGGAGTGGGCGGCGATGACCCTCGAGAAGCATGTATGGTGGAGACCAACTCAAATGAGTGGTAACTTGATTCGAACTTAGAATCTGGCTCTACATAAGGGATAGCCGTCTCATGATAGATTCGGTGGTCTTCCTCACCATACACAGTGATCAGCTTCTTTTCGATCACAAATTTCACAGCTTGATGTAGACTTAAAGGCATTGCTCCAGCAGTGTATATCCAGGGATGACCCAAAAGGAAATTGAATGCGGTGGGGATGTCCAGCACTTGGAAGGGAATGTTGAAGACGATTGGCCCTATTTGCACGTTGAGATGGATTTCCCCGATCACCTCCTTTTTTGTTCCATCAAAAGCTTGCACCGAAGTCTTCGCAGCATGTATCCTCGATGGGTCTACCTTGAGGCGGTGAAGAGTGGCCAACGGACATATGTTCATAGTGGACCCATTATCGATGAGCACTCGGGACACATGAGAAGACTTATGCTTGACAGATATGTAAAGTGCTTTGTTATGTCCCCTGCCTTCAAGAGGGAATTCCTCATCAAAAAAGGCAATGAAATCCTTGAGAAGGACCGATTCCACAAATTTTTCTAGCTTGTCCACCTCAACCGTCTCCGGTACACGAATTTCACTTAGCACATTCATTAGTGACTTTTGATGCACGAGAGATGTCAACAAGAGCTCGAGTAAGAAGATTTGGGCAGGCATCTTCTGCAATTGGTCGACCACGTTGTACTCGCTTGCTTTAATCACAACCAAGAATTCCTTAGCCTTTTCATCAGTGACCGGCTTTGCAGGTTGAGCACTAGCTTGAGCGTAGGTCCGACCAGACCTTGTAACGAGGTCAACATCTAGGTCATAAGACCAAGGCACCACCTTATTATTGTCATACTCATACAGCTGAGGTATTTCAATCACTATCCCTTTGTCGGATGCATCTTCTAGTGGAGGCATGTCCACGAGCGAATGATCAACTTCTTCCTTATTAGCATCAAGCACAGCCTACGCCTCCTCTTAATCGATAATGATGTGGGAAATAGTGAAAACTATGCAATTATGGTCAGCATACACGATGATGTCGTCATCCACCATTTTGGTGACTCTTTCCCTCATCAATGATAGGGGAATGTCCTCATGATTTGTGGCACCCCTCGAACGACCCCCGATCCATTGGGGTCGCCACAGGTACCTCTCACCTATGCTTTCTCTTAATATGAAAATCCATTACTCTAATACTATAGAAATTTAACAACGTCCATAGGTCCTCGGGGTTTATATTCTTTCTATAGGTCCTTGCACAGTTTATATAGCGGAAGTATATCCAACATCTCCCTATCCCATATTCAGATTTTATAAGTTAAAGCCGGACATCATTACTTATATAATTCGATGGACTTCATGGGTCGTTACATCAAAAGGCCAAGACTTTCTAAACTCAGCTATACTAAAAAAGTACTCAACTCTCTAATGACCGTGTACATAGGCCCATCAGTCAGTGTCGGCAGTCCAAAAATACTTCATCTGCTAACCATCACTCTCGGTCACACCCAGTCCGGTCCATCAGCTGGTGGTGGCAGCAACGGCCCCAGCGTACTCCCATCATGACAGATGAACACTATCAGGAACTCTTGGAGCACTGGGCTGGCGGGAGAACCAATGTCAAACATAACCAGTATCCTCATCCGTACAAGAACCAACCCTCGTATCTCAAGATCATGGTGCTCCGTACACTCACACTCAAGGTCAACCGATATACCATAGAATGTGCTGGGGGTGACTGGTAGCAGAGGCATATCTTTTAGTCTGAAATGTTAGTCCCCAAACGGGGTGACTACAACTACTCAGTAGCAAAAGATTCATTAAACTATACTATGCAAGCCATCACAATCCAGTTTCATGCAAGATAAACACGACAGGTTATCAAAGAATGAGTATGAATCTAAACCATATAACTCTTCAATGCAATGACCAGTGTAGTTCCAACAATTGAGATGCATCATGTCCAGTCATACAAGTCCCGATCATAGGGCCAAACTGTTATGACACGTCCCATTCCATGCCATACAATTTAGTCCCATAATCAGACCACACTCACACTTAATATAATCATCGGTTTTAATCATTCAAACGGCTTTATCCCTCCAGAGGACCAATGTTTGCGTCTTTCTGGGATTTCGCACCCAACCTGGCGTTGCGAAAGCTTTCGGCATTCAGCCACTAGGCCACCGGGCATCCAGAGCATGTCTCACCACACCTCTAAGCATCTCGCACCTCACTTGGCATCACGAGGAATCTCCTGGGCTCTCCATGAAAATGGTTACCTCGGCCCTCTGGATTTACGTACCAACTAGCATACAACCAGGCATCCCGATGCTCCCAGGGAAAACCTCTGGGCATGTATTCATAATACAACCAGGCATTCACAAGGCATCGACACATTCGATCCTTTGGGCATCCCGACTCCCGGGGCAACGTTGACCCGAGGGTCCAACTGTAACAATTAACATCTTAATTTCCAAAAACACTTTTCAATGCAATGACAAGATGTCCCATGAGTTCTCATCAAATATCAGTATTGCATGATACGCTGAATGCCATTATCATTATGTCACATCACAACTCAAGATGCATTTACCTTTGGGACAAATTGAGCAATTCGGAACAAAACAACTCAAACATCACAATGCACAGTTTTAGAAACAAACCCCTAAATGAACTCATAAAATTCTGAAATTTTGATAAGTTATAAACAAGACCTAAAGGAAAAAGTTTCATGAAGAACACTAAGTCGGATTCATTGTATATCAAGAGCAGTAATTGCTATATTCTTTACTAACATTCTGTAATAGCTTCCAGATTTAACTTTTACAAAGAAAATCATTTCACTGACCAAACCTTGTCCATTCATTCTGAATTTTTGATATATTTTACTAAGGATGTATCATACAACTTTCATTAAGGGTTCAAAGTCCAATTCTAACTAGATAATTACAGAAAATTCACGGAATCATCAAAGGTCATGCTGTTTTACACAAAACAGTTTACTAATTCTAAGAGAACTACTTCTACTCATTCAAAATTCAGCATCCAACAATCACAACTCAAACACCTCCAAGTCTATTGCACTCCACAAGACAATAAGACCACTACATGGTCTAGGTTAATGGACTTTCACTTGCCTCAAGCTCTTTAGTTCAATTCCAAGCAAAACAGGGCTCGGTTCGGCGATGCGGCTTGACGGCGGCAATTGCGAGCAGCGTCGATGGCGTGCGGTGAGACGCGGCTAAGGCGAACAACGGAAACAAAGGTCGGACGATCAGCAACGGCATAGGGCTGGTCCTTCTCCCTCTCTCTTGCTTACTCGCTCGCTCGTTCGGTCTTTCTCTCTATCTCACGCTCACCCGCTCGGTCTCTATCACTCGCTGGTTTCGGTTCTTCTCTCTCCTCCTCACTTGTTCGAGAGTTTTGTTCTTCACTCTGTTGACAATTTAGTCAACTGCATGGGACTTTTTTTGGTGGCTGCAGGAACCGAAGACAGCTGGGAAGAGGCGTGGCTTCCGCTCGGCTCCCCCTCCATGCCCTGGCCACCGGATGGGGAAAGCAACGTGGCTGCTCTTGGGCTTCCTTCGGTCAATAATCTCAAAACTTGTTGACTCCATTTGCCGACTGAATGAAGGGGAAGCTCGGCAGCTTGGGTTTACTTGGGCCGTGATAATCCCACGCATGTACGTCCCCATACAAATTAATATTTCCTCCTTACTTGACTAACTTCAAAAAGAAACGTGACTAAGATTAGTTTCCAAAGATTTCTCTTGTTGCGTGGTTGGTCGGTCCAAGAAATAAAATAACGTGGCCGTTGGTGAGATCGTTCATATGGCCATTCAAAGACGAATTTCTTTTTCTCCAAAAGTAAATATTTTGGGATGTCGAGTGGCAATGAGACTAGGCCAACTGTGGTACCAACGATACTCCCGTTGATTACTCACAGCCATTGCATATTTAAGAGTCATTGAAATTTCCGGATGCCACATGATTTGGATAATATCCAGCTCTTACCAGTCCATTATAGGCATCTGCCACATGTACCTTCGAGTTTTTGATTTGACCGACTTCAAGTTCCAGGATAGCATTGATCGTACCTTCATTCTCGGTAGCGGATTTTTCTGGACGTTGGGCTGAGCAGTTTGAAACGAAAAGGCCTTCGTGTCCAAGAGGTTTTGGATCTTGTACTTGAGGGTGAAACATTCATCAGTTGAATGCCTCAGTTCACCGTTATGGTAGTCATACTTCTTCATCGGGTCGTAACCTCGATTGCTTTCGCGGTTAGGACGCTTCGGTTCACTAGAAAGCAAACCTTTCTTTCGGAGAATCGCCAACATCTAGGATGGAGATCCAAGAAGGGGAGTGAATTGCCTTCTATTAGTTGCTTGGGCAAATGATTGATGACCAGTAGTTTGTTGTTGCCTTGCATTCATCGGGGCACGATTGGAACTTTCTTGGCTATAAGCCACATTCACATCCACGACAGCTTCTTTCTCCTTCTTGGTAGAGAATCTTTTACTTGATGGCTCAGTAAACCATCATTCCCTTATCCCCATCTCGATTTGTTCTCCCATAGGAATCAGCTGATTGAAGTTCTCGACATACGTGCTAGTCATTCGATTACGAAACTCAGATGGGAGGGTCTTCACAAACAACTTCATTAACTCCTTGTTAGTAGGCTCAGGAGTGATTTGAGCTGCCATATTTCTCCGCCTCATAGCGTATTCTTTAAATGACTCGCTCCTCTTCTGTTCCATTCACTCAAGGTCTTCTCGGGAAGGTGCGACGTCCATGTTAAACTTATATTGTTTGAGGAACGCGTCAACCACTTCATTCCAAATGTCGAAGAGGTTCACATTCTTCATCATGTACCAGTTTAGTGCGGGTTCGGTCAAACTCGCATGAAATGATTGGATCATGAGGGGCTCATTTTTTATGTCTTTGGGCCATACGTACGTGGTACATCTGCAAATGAGATTTTGGGCAAGATGTACCATCGTACTTCTCAAACTCTGGCATCTTGACCTTCTCATAAATTGAAAGGTCGAACGGGAGTGAGCCTTGCGACTCCTGTAGTTGTTTCACTTTCTCTTCCAGTTTCGCAAAGTGCTCATCCTGCTTTGTCTTGGGAACGCTGATAGGTTTGGCCTTTCCAATAGGGGTTGGCAGTAGGTCTTCTTCTAGCTCTAGCATGTCATCATCACTCATTTGGGCCTTGTTTACCTGCCTCGGGACTACTATCTTGGGGAGAGCGGGTGGAGGATTTGGATTCACTTGGAGGGATTGAAGTTGAGTTGTTATAAGCTGCATAGAGGCGGCCAATTGTCGGAGTTGATCGTCCATGGTGGACATACAATCACGCACTTCATTTTGGTAAGCCATTTTAGCTTTTGATCGCGTAACAATAGGTGAACGTGGCAGATCCGTTGTCACCTAAGGGAAAGAGATAATGTAAGAACCAATTGCGAGATAGGAAAATGGCCCATGACAATGGTCTAATCGCCTCATTTTATTCAAAATTTATTTGAAATTTGAACCAAGTTCCCTAATAATGAACTAAGAATTGAAATCCAAAGTCCCTTAACACTGAATCTAGAAATTGAAAATATTGAACTAGAATTTGAAATCAAAGTCCCTAAACATTGAATTAGGAATCAAAATTCAAGACATCTCATTTTATATGCTTTCGGGATCCCAACGCCTTGCAAAGCTTTTTGTTTTCAGCTTCAATTATTTCCACTTATGTAAATATACAAAAAAAAGAAGAAGAAGTAGGGTTGGTGGTTGGGTGCTGCTACCACTATTAAAGGGGGCAACGACCTTGCTAGCCCTAGGCGGTAGGGGGGGGTGGCCCTCGCATGCCTAGGCGAGGCCATCACCCACTAGGCAAGGGTTGATGAGGCTTGCCTAGATATGGGCCACGGTGCCCCCTCGCTCGAGCCTAGTGAGGGTCGCCGGCTCTCGCCTAGGGCTGGGGAAGCTCACGGCCATAGGCGAGGGCTGGCGTCGCCCAAATCTAGGCGAGCCTTGCCAACCCTAGTCGATGTGTTGCTTATATCTAGGCAAGCCTTGCCCGGGCCTTGCCTGGGCTAGTGAGGATCAAACCCCCCCCCAATCTCTCACGGGGGCAATGGCAACAACACACCCAACCACCATCGTGGCTCTCTCTCTCTCTCTCTCTCTTAGTTTTTCTTTGAATTATTTGAGCTTTAAAAAAAAAAAAAAAAATTAATATGAAAAAAGTAATAAAAAATGCCACGTAGGATAAATAAATAATTTAAAAATGCCATTTCAGCATTTTCCTTTAAATATTTTTTTCCTATAAGTTTGATGTATTATTGTAATGGAATGCAATTGAATTTGTCAAATTAAAATAATGAATGATATTAACAATGTTGAATTAATATTTGAAGTGTAAATTAATTTGAAGCTGTTTTTATTATTTATTTAATTAAAAATATATTTAATATATAATGTGTTGGAACATGTTAAAATTCTCTATTTTTGAGAAATGACGTATATTGTCTTGTGTCGTGTGTCCGTGTCGGTGCTTTATGTAGCTTCTAACCACATTCTTCCCATTCTTCTACAAAGTGCAGCAAGTCTCTGTACCTTTTCTAACTCTCTTTCCATGATTTCCTCAGCCTTTCTATAACAGGACTTGACCCCAGCACCGAATCATTCTTTGAAGGCCATTACATGTAGCGGACAGGGAGCCCAAGCCGAGACAAAGACAAACACAGGAGCTGGATAAAACCGTGACGCCACCGAGCCTATGAGAGCAGGAAAACAGCACGTCGAGCGAGTAGGTTCAATCTCGCCCAGCACAGACAAGGGAAAAAGTCTTGTGTCTGAAGGGAGGTCTAGGCGTAACGCACAATGCTCTTGCGACCCAGAAATGTTAGGGTTTCAGAACATTAGGTTTAATCTGGAAGTTCCGGAATATAGAGTGGTGCGAGTAAGCGTGATCGCACCTCACCATGGCCTAACGCAGGAAGAGACAAGGAGGGGCTGAGACCGAGAATGGGTCGGTGGCGAGAGATGATCAGTGTGGATGAGGTGCTCCATTGTGATGCGGATTGATGAGAAATTATGGTATCAGTATGAACTCCATGAGTAATTGTTGATCAAAGGGCTATTTAGGTTTTTTCAAAGTAAGCTATCACCATGGATTAGGAAAGCTCCTAGGAGGAAAAGAGAAACTCTCACAAGAAGAGTAAAGAGCGTACCTCTTTTACTTTAGCGCATGGTTTCAATAACGCTGACCTTGACAAAGTCGGGTTTTTCAACTGTTGTTACATGCAAGGGGCAAAATACATTATCCCCTCTACTTTTTCAGCATGAACTGGAAATCCCACTTACACATGAAGAGTTTTTATTCGTGAGGCATGAGGGGATAAAAAGGACATTACAGCACCAATCTTCCAATATACCAAAACGCTCTTTTTTTTTTTGGTTCTCCTGTACTGGAATAATTGACAGAAAATAAAAGAAGAAAAAGGACAAGCGGCATATTTGGACACAACGAACCACTTATTAATAACCCTTAGATTCCACCAGAAGCAACCTTGTCATGATCAAGTAAAGCCAACATAGAAATGACATTGGAGTTGCGGTCCGTCTACTCGTTTTAAGAATCTAAGCTACCCGCCGCACCTGCGCACTTTCTCTCCCTCCAGTTCTTCCCCCATACTTCTGCCACCACATGACCTCCGTCCAGGTCACGGTTCCTTGGAGTCTCTCCCTCTGCCTGCACTCCCAGGTCTGTCTCTGTGGAAGTTCACCCGCTTGGGGTAATATAGACCCCACTTCCTCCCAGACCACCGCCGGTTTCACTGTGACCCAGCTCTGCTCCACTAGTCAATTGCCTTGGTCTCTCTTTCTCAAATATCGGGTGAATTCCTATGAGTGGAAGGGGAACCGCGATACCCATCTGGGCCATCCAAACCCTCAGCCTTGCCCTTCCATCTTTAATCCTGAGTAGAAGGATCCACTCCATCGCTATGGGCAGAAGTTCAGTTTGGGTCGTAAGTCTGGGAGGCCAAATATGTAAGATACCACAACATCACCTACTAAAGGCCTCAGGAGTGCCTGATCTTGTAGGCACATTGCGGCAACTGCTAGTGCTTGGTAAAGTCCATGCATCGGATACCGTCGTTGTAGTAGCGCGTCAGGCATCTTGGGGAAATTTCTATGATCTCTGAAAAGCAGCTTAGCCTACAACCACGTCATATTAGAAGAGAGGATACTCAGCTTGTATTGTTTCATTGATAAAACAAAATCCACAAACAATGTCTGTTTCTTGTAGGGTGCACAACACATTCAGAAAAATATGAGAAACCTACCCATGCCACAAGATTATGCTCCCCAGGAGCCCTTGAGTTGCCAATTGGCTTGAGCCCAGTGATGAGTTCAAGAAAGACAACTCCAAAGCTGTAGACATCAGACTTTACACTTAGTTAGCCAGTCATTGCATTTTCAGGAGCACAATAACCATATGTCCCCATAACACGCGTTGAGACATGAGTTTTGTCCCCGACAGATCTCAACTTCGCAGGCCCGAAATCTGATAATTTAGGGTGGAAGCCCTCATCAAGAAGGATGTTGGAGGATGTTAGGTCTCTATGTATAACTGGAGGATCTGCTCTGTTGTGTGAGTACTCCAAGCCCTTAGCCGTTCCATCTGTCATCTGCATCCTCGTGTCCAGTCCAGAGGCTCTTTATTCGGAGGAAGATCTAAAAAGACAATTTAAATGACAATCAAATGGCCTCAAGCATTTGCCTACTGTGTATTATTCAAATAGGAGCAAGTCACTGAAATGCCATTATCGATAAAAAGAAAAAAGAAAGAAAGAAAACATAAGTGATGTGTCAACCTCCCAGGAAGCTGGCCGTACTGTGTCACCTCTCCTTGGGGCATATGAACCGCCTCATTTCAAGCATCCAGCATTTTCCAACTAGCAAGTGCTTATATTGCTCCTTAGAACACCGAGTCTTTCCAGAGTTGTTACTACAAGTCAGAACCTTTTAAAGGGCCACTTATATTCGATCAAAAATAAAAGGAGCCACTTATAGATACTTTGTCATTATGGATATAATCTTGATCAACATGTCTCCTCTTGCTAATACTAAATGCTAAAAAATATCAGCATGTCATCTTTAGCAAATTTGTGCTTGAGGGATCTTGTACAACATCTATCTGCGATTATAGTTCTTGGAAGTGATCCTCAAAGCAATAGAACACAACTCCTTTGCAATTTCGGCGAAGCTTGGTCTTTCTGATGGCTCGGATGACCAGCACCTCGCCATCTGCAATTTCCATTCTGGATCACAAGATGCTGGTACCTGCGGCCGCAGCGTGTTGCTCACGATACCCCCAATTTTGATAGCAATCTCCTTTGTCAGTAGCCAATATTCACCCAATTGAGATAAAAGTATAAAACGAAGTAACATCACTTATCATGTGCCTAGCATCCAGATTTGCATATGGTTCTTGTCCAGTCAGCAGCTCCCACATGACAATGCCGAATGAGTATACGGCTGTGACATCCCGATTTTCCAATTCTATTTTCAATAAATTGAGATGGGCATTTCGTTGGCACACATATAGTTCTTTTCCTTGAGTTGGCCACTCATGTGAAAGCTAGTCTATCGGGTGAAGTCATTAAGAAATTATAATGCATCGGACTCGAGAATTTGGCCAGGAAGTGACCTTTCGACCGAGCTAATCTGCAAGGGTCATTACGGCACAAATAAAAATCGATTAGAAACCGGAGATAAGTCGACTCGACAGAGGCATGTGATCGAGTGTGAGTGATTCCACCGGATCGCATAATCCTTGTCGATCGACACCGCCGACTTTTCTATCGATTGGGTACCTGTGTTCGTATTTGAAACCTTGAGATTACCCCGGCAATCGAAAGTCGTCAATGTTTCAAAGATGTACATTGTGGCTTGAGATGATCAACCACAGGTCAGATGCATGAAAATTTCTAAAGGCTACTCGGTAGGTTGGGTCGCGCTAGTATCGTGTCAAAGTGAAATTAACCGTGAAATTGAGATCGAATTTAGAAGTTGGAAGTCTGGGTATGTCACAAATCATTTTAGGATCATTGACTAATCTTCGGAAGATTTTTCATGCAAGCCGAGTTTTTCGGCAAAATAATCAAGGTATGGCTATTTTGGCTCGAGAAATTAGTAGGCCGCCTTTGGTCTTGCTTTTGGGACTTAAGTTGGTTCCATAAACAAGTGAAGATGTGAATTGAAGTGTGGTGACATTGAATTAATTTTATGGGCTTTAATTTAATTCAATTAGAAGAGAATCGAGTGAAATTGAAGAAGTTATTGTACAAAGAATTGGACCCCGGCGGAAATTGCAAGTGAACCCATTGGAATAAGGTTGTGGGAGATGGTGAAGTGTGATGTCATGGTGGGCCATTTGTTGAATTAAAGAAAAGGAAAAAGAAAAGAAAATGGCCCCCTCCTTCTCTCTCCTTTCTCTCTCTCCTTCCTCTCTCCCTTCCGTTGGTTTCTCCTCGATCTTCTTTGGGCGAAAGACCAGAAAATTTGCAGAGGAAGAAGCCGAAGTAGTCCCTTGCCGTCCGCTTCCTTCGCCACTCGTCGCTCGCCGCCAGTGCCGCCGTTGTCATTACCGTTCGCTCGCGCAGTCGCGCGTCCGCTCACCGTCGCCCTCTCTCCTCCATCTCGAGTTCTTGCTCGAAGACCCATCAGATCTGAGCTTGTTGAAGAAGCTACAGCCATGGCCGTCGCTCGTCGCCCGTTCGCCGGAGCTCGCCGTCGCTGCCCGTCCGCCTGCGCTCGCCCGCACTTGGCCGACGCCCAGCCATCTCCGTGGCCTCTGCTCGTGCGTCCCGGGGGCTGTTCGGCCAGCTCAGGCCGCGATTCAGTCACCTCCAGCCACCGTGAGTCCCACCGGAGCCGCCGCCTCGCCCGCCAAGCTGCAGCCGCCGCTTCTCCGCCGTTCCTCCACCCATTCCGGCGCCGGATCCACCTCCTCCAGCCCCAAATCAATGGCTGCAAAAATGGGTATGACAACACCTATTTGGCCCGTTTTGGCCGTCTTCCCGAACTCGGATGCTCGGCCTGCCTTGAGGAAAGTCAATCCTCGCGTCGTCCTCGTCGTTTTGGTTCTCGGCTCGTTAATCCGGTGAGTTTAACTCACTAAACCTTGATTAGAGGGTTAATGATGCTTTATGGATGCTTAGTTTATGTTAAGTGTTATTAGGTGGTTAGTTTAATTTATTTAAGTATAGATTATATTAAGTTGTTTGATTAACTTAAATTGTGTTTAATTTAAGGTTAAGTGAGTTGTTATATTAATATAAACTGTGATGTGACATAAATGAATTTACTTTTGATTTATTTAAATATTCCGAAATTATTAAATAATTAAATAATATATTATTATTTGAAATTATTAAAATATTATTATTTAATTATTTTCGGAATAAATTTAATTATTTATTAAATTCCGAAAATTTTATCAAGACCCTAAATTCTCGAATTTCGTCTTGGGTCATTTGCTGTGTAGTCAGATTTTGAAATTGGTGATTGGATATTATAAATTGAGTGTGGATTGTGAAAGATATGAATATTATTATTTAATTAATTTTCGGAATAAATTTATTTATTTAATAAATTCTGAAAATTATTTTGGGACCTTAAATTCTCAGAATTTCATGTTGATTGCTGCTGTGTATTCAGATTATGAATTTGATGATTAGATGTTACAAATTGAGTGATGATTTGTGCAATTGATTATTGAATTATTGTGTGATGGTGGAAAGACTTTGGTCGCAGTAGTGGCGGGACTGACTGGACCTTTATTCTTCTAGAAATGCCGTTGATAGAATGACGTGGCTTGGTCGCAGTAGTGGCGGGACCGACTGGACCTTTATTCTTCTAGAAATGCCGTCGATAGAATGACGTGGCTTGGTCGCAGTAGTGGCGGGACCGACTGGACCTTTATTCTTCTAGAAATGCCGTCGATAGAATGACGTGGCTTGGTCGCAGTAGTGGCGGGACCGACTGGACCTTTATTCTTCTAGAAATGCCGTCGATAGAATGACGTGGCTTGGTCGCAGTAGTGGCGGGACCGACTGGACCTTTGTTCTTCTAGAAATGCCGTAATGTTAGTAGATAGCTGACCTGCGAGTAAGTTATGCCCTTGTTTGGCAGTGAATGATAATTGGAATGCATGTTGAGTGTTGTTGATGGGTCGGATTATGGGACGGAATTGTGTGGCATGGAATGGGATGTGTCATAACAATTTAGTCTTATAATCAGGACCCCCGTGCTTGTTGGTTATATGAAAGTGAATGCATTTCGGTTGTTTAAGTTCCTATTACTATCTGTGATTGAGCAATTTGAATTGTGCTAACCTGCAGGAAGGAATTGAGGCGAGGTAAGTTCTCTATGTGATGTGACTAGGCCACCATTTGGCGTATTTTCTTTCTAATAGGGGTTTAGGGGGTTGAACTTGCTGAGACATTGTCTCATCCCGGTTGTGGGATTAAAATTTCAGGTCCCTAGTGGACGGAGCGGCCAGATAGTTTTGGTCGGCCTTGAGGAGTTGCAGAGGTGAAATCATAAGAATTGGAGAGCGTGTTCGACTTGTAGGTTGTAGGACAGTCCATTTTTAAGAACCGGTCTTTTGTAAACTTTTGGTTGTAGGCCTTCGTCTGTAACTCAGTTGGTTTTTTTAAGTGATTGGTTGTGATTTTGCTTTCTGCTTTTCTATCCCGTATTTTATTGTCAGGGATTTATAAAACGTTTCGCTTGCACAATAATAAATGAATGGGGTCGGCGACACTACCTGGGAATATCGCAATTGCATGACCATGGTGGGATGTTGGCGCGCTCGAGGTTCGGGGCGTGACAACAGCAACCTAAGCAAAAGGTCAGGTTATCATTAACGCATTGCTGATGTAAAACTCTGGGCTACATTAAACTTCGTTCCTGATTTTCCCTCCGACCATGTTGTTAATTGGTCGGATATAAATAATGGACATTACAGATACGTGATTGATATCCATGTATGCAACCCATCAATTAGAAGATTTGTTGGAGAAAATTCCAACCCGAGATGGGGCCCTAGAAAGTATCCTACTGGTAACAGTATACAAACACAAACACGTAAAGTCAGGATATGTAGAGAAGTTGAAATGAAAGGTAAGATCGCAACCTTCTCAGACACATGATCACCGCGGTCATTGAATAGTTCTGGTGCCATCCAAGGAAGTGTTCCCCGCATATCACCTGAGATTAGAGTCTGACATTTTACCTTAGCGAGTCCCAGATCACCAATCTGACAGTAAAGTGACAGATTTCAGACATCAAACTGAATGATCTTGCACAAAATCTGAGGACTAACAAAGTTGCCAATTGCTACAAAGAGGTTCTGAGACATTGGCAATGAAACTGGTTTTAAAGTATCATGTGGAACTACTTTGGCTATGATATCAAAGATCTACTCACATATCTTCAGTTTGTAGGAGAGAGAATCATGAGATTTGTGATTGGAATGGACAAACTAAGGTGAGAACTTTGCTGTGGATGCTATCGGAAATCAGCTTGAATTCGGAACACAATTTAACTAGATGAAACGCTAAAAGTCTAAAATGTCCTTTGGCACAAGAGTTTCTGACAAAATAACTCTGAACACATAAAACAAAGTAGAAATTTGATGGTCACAAGGATAGGGTTTAATGATCGTTGCAGTACCTCATGTAAGACAAACGCTATCAACGTAGCAACAAGCCATGTTGCAGGAACTCACTGCAATTGACAATTAGAAAGCTTAAAGCAGCACAGACAAGCAGAATCACAAGCAACCATTGTGCTTGAGGCTTGAGCAGCTCAGCAGATATCAATGCAAACGAGCATGCATATCAATTGCGAGGACAATATTGCAGTTAAACTTTGTATGTGTAAATATATGGACAGAGAAAGACGTTCAAGCATGCAACAACCTCAAATTGTTCAAACTTCACAACTCTGTAATATCTGTCATTATGTTGAGGGGTGTCTCGTTTTCTTTTCTTTTGTTCGTTAGACATGAGTGGAAGCTCTTATGTTTGAGCAGGTGAAATACTTCAAAAAAATCTATTCAGAATAATAAGAAGTACTTCAATGTGCCAAGCGCCCAAGCTTTTGTATACAGGTTTTTCCTGAATGACTAAATAGCTCCATTACGCAAATCTATTTCCTCTTCCCAGAGAATAAGAAGTGTAAGAGCATGCACAGCATAACTCATATCTCCGAAAAAAAGAGATACATGTCATGGCAATCAACCACCAGTGAACTGACCTTACAAGTTGGTTGATGGGGATCACCAAGATTGACAAGAAGGTTATCACTTTTCAAATCAAAATGCACCATCTTCTTGTCATGCAAGTACTCCATACCAAGTGCCACTTCCCTAGCAATCAGCACACGCTTGCGCATATCAAATTTCCTGTAAAAGAACTTAGTCGTGTGTGTGTGTGAGAGAGAGAGAGAGTCTCATACCATTCACCTTTCTGCAGAGCCTTTCGTAAAGAACCATCAACCAGATACTCAGTCACTGTTGCAACAGAATCTCCGAGGCCATCAGGCCCATCATAAACAACGATAGAAGGCCACCACATTTGGATGATGCAAATCAGTGAGCAATTTTGCCTCATTCAAGAAATCACGCATCTGTCTCGATACGGCAACAATACAAAAAAAATCAAAATAATATTATGAAAAATCGGAAACAACAGAAAGCACCAAGATCCGCACCATTCACTCTTGCTCTGAGGGCTCCCCGAGAAAGCACACATTGTTGATCCGTTTAATGGCAACATCTTTACCCCTCCATTTTCCATGATGAACAGTCCCATATGTGCCAGAACCTAGTTCTTGCCGAACTTCAAGGTCACTTCCTTTTATCATCTGCAGGATGAAAATTCAAGCAAATCAATATCTGAGTTGCAGGAAAACACAACCACCTATTTTGAAGTAAAATTTTTTTCTCACTTGCAAGCCATCAACTGCATCCAACACAGGAAAGCGAAAATGTACGCTCCCCTGCCAACTTAGCACTGACATCCTGCAGGATAAAAAGGTGCATTGAGCAATTTAAATCATGCGGTTGAAGGAAACTACCTGACAGACGCTATAAACATGTATGAACACAAAGGATCTTAAGCACCTCAGAGTCAACTTTGTGGCGCGCATCTTTCTTCTGGTTGGCTTCATGAGAAGGCTTATTTCCTTCATAAATTGTCAAGTCAGAATTAGAAGGCAGAGCTGTCTGAAAAGCATGAGCAACAACACCCTCAGGAACATTCTGAAGTTCTTGCTCAATGATATGCTCTGCTGAACCTACAAAGATCAAACAATAAAAAGGAAAACCCCAAACACACCCAAAATTAGTGCATGAAACATAGAAGTCCTAAAAGAAGCATCTCTGGAAGAAGGAAAACAATCTGAAGAATTGCAGTTTTTCAATTTATTAATTGGCTGCTGGAGTCCATCCTCCAATTGCATTTTCTAATTCAATTTCCCAAACATCCCGGATTGGTTAACCGGGAAGGAGTCCTTAATTTTAGAGGCTTCTTTTCTTAGTGCCGTTTTGGCAGGTTTTGGAGAAACATGAGCATTGCAATTCAAATTCTGGAGATTATCAGCACCAGAAGAGCCAGAGCATTTGTTTGGAGAATCATGCACTTTATACTTGGATATGTTAGCAGGCTTACCTCCGACAGGACAAGAATCACTGATAACTAGTTTACGTGCCAAGGCCTCCCGTCTAAGCTGGCATTGAGCTGGCATAAAATGCTGCCATGTGCCGATCTCCGGAGAAGGCTCAGGAACAACACCCTGGGAAACACCAGATGGGGACTGTTCATTGCCAGCAAAGCCCACCATATGCTTCATAGAATCAGGATCATTCATTCCTACAACAGGTTTGATATTGTCTTTGAGAGGTAGACAATGGTGAATTGGGCTTGAAACGGGTAGTTGGCTAACTGTAGTCTCTTTTGTCCAGTACAACAATATCGGAAAATGCACCAAGCAATGCTTTTTGACACAAAGCATGTCCCTCAAACCTCTGAAACTTTTCAGCCTGCAAACGACATGTTGATCAATCGGAATAAACATCTTGTCCCAGTTGATGAACCTGGAACAATTAGTACCTCCAACCATTGCAGAAGGTGGTAGGACTTGATATGCATCGTGATGTTTCTCAAGAGGAAGCGGAACCAACCTCTTCCCAGATGTGGCCTCATGCCCTAAATGATTTCGTTGAGGAATGGGTAAATGGAAGAACTACAGTAGGCCTTAAACTCGCTTGAGAAGATGCCGTATCCATTGTTCTATCTACAGCAGATATAAGCTGTTGAGGATTACCACCACCAGCATTCACAGGAAACTGCTGCTGGCAATATGCAGGACCAGCAGTTCCCAATTGATGAGGACTTGGACGACCTGTCATATGAGGAGGCAAGTGATCTGTGTTGCCATTCTCCTTGCAAGGACCCATATAACCCCAGAGGTGAGGTTAAGCTGATGGAATGCCCCCTCCTGCTTGCTGCAGATCATTAGCCGACGGTCTCTATGGTGCAGTTCTTTCTTGATCAATCTCAAATTGCAAAGATGATGCATCATTAGGAGCAGCTAAATTCCCACCAGGAGAACATGTCCTAGTCAATGGTGGCCCATTAAAATCTGCTTGCACAGGAACTGTTCCACCAACAGATTCATTGCTGCTAATATCAAAATTTTGTGAGGATGTTGTGCTTGCTATACTCTCTTTCCTTGTAGTACCACCAGCTGTACCATCCATCATACCATTCACGGCCTTGACATTTCTCTGCCCACTACTGTGCAAGTTGCCATGCCTAACGTCACCTGAAGAATCCAGCTTGGATTTAGGGAAAAGAAAAACTTTAAGCTTGGCTGAACCATCCGACCATCTGCTGTCCAATCTCTCATACTCTTTCATCATATGACCAAGATCATCAGGACTCGTAATAGAGATCAGAGCGTCCAGATCATGGTCAGGGAGCTGGTACTTCACAACAACTGGCTTCCCACAAGTACCCTCCATCTTCTGCACAAAGTCACTATAGCTCACATCTCGCCTAATGCCAACAATCTTCGTCTCACCACCACCATATTTCAACACACCACGATCGGTACTACGTGAGAGTTCACCTCCAAACTTATATAGAAGCTTAACTGTCTTTCCCAATACCACACTGTCCCTGACTTTATTCCTCAGCTGACCAGCCCCACTTCCACTACTTTGGTTGCTCAAATAGGGCTATTGAGAACATCCTTTGCATATATCTTGGATCCAGTTCATTGTTAATGGTTTAAGATTTCAGGTATAAAATTGAGGAGAATACAGAGGGAAAATGCATGAGATTAGTCTTTCAACCATCGTTATGAAATCAAAGCAAAAAGTTACACTGACATTCCATTTTAAAATTTCACAATCGCATCTTTTCCTCTCTACTTTGCTTCCATTCAAAAGGATATCTTCCTCCATTTTCTTTTCCTCCAACTTTATTCCCCTTTATTTCCTTTTCTCATCACTTGTTTTCAAAGACGCAGTGGTAATGACAGATAAAGTCCAAGTCGATGACAATTTACCAATGAAAAGTGATACATGACAATCTCCCACTAAGTTTGACATTATCATTAACAAGTAAATTCAATCTCCAAATAAGCATGTGAAGACCTTCTCTACATAATATCAAACATGAACTGTAGCCGAAGAAGTAAAGATAACAAATTGGATATATGCAAATTAAAGACTAGTCTTATGGAGGAAATTATACAGGAATCAATGCTGATGTTCTCTGAAGATAACAAAACTAATCTTCCAATGGCTTAGTAGGTGGAGGTTTCTTCCTGAATACATTGCAGCTCCAGTTCAAACAGGTGGACAAGATTGCAGCAGCCCAATTCTAGAAAGAGTTCCAAATGACAAGCAATTCGACTCAACAGCAGATCATAGGGTTTCTGATGTGATCAACAGCTTCAATCTCAAAGAACCACACAGTATGAGTGCGTTCTAGATGCAATATCAATCATACAGGACAATCGCAGTTTTTCCTAAGAAAACATATACACTGCAGCTGTCCAAAGATAGGAAGAAATTCATGCAAGAGTACCATATGAGTAATTCAGAACTTGTAACAAATGATTGGTCCGTAAGACATAAGTCGAAAGTAGTTTGGAATGGCAGCTAGCAAACAACAGTACAAAAGAGTAAAGATTTTACCTGGGGAACAATGGGGATGACGACGACGACGATGATGATGACCCATTAGCCCATGGGGGAGGTGGAGCTCCTGAAGCATTAGCAGCTGCTCTGGCAGCTAGTGGTGTCACACCCCAAAACTACAAAGAATGGGGATGACACGGCCGTCCTTCTTTACCAAGGACGCAGCCTCAAGCACAACCAACAAACTGATATTAACTTATATATATCTCAAACCATATATATATATATATATATATCAGGTAAACCAACAAATTGGTTGCAACTGGCAACAAACATGCATGAACCATTTCCCGAAGTATGTGTCCGGAAAGCCCAAAGTCTCGATAGTTAGCTCTCGGTCTTCCGGTCGAAAAACAATGTCAATGAAGACGTGTAGGTGCACTATTACGCGGTGAGGATTGTAACTTTCCATGAATTTTTCATTTCTCACTCAACGACGGAACTTTGCTTATTTCTTTTTTTGAGGATCGACGAATCAAATGATATTTTTGTTCCAGTTTTTGCCTCTTCTTCTCCATCTGAATCAAACTTTTCCTTGCCATAATGGTTCAGTTCCTATTAGTATCAATGATACAAGTCGAATCCTAGATGTAGAAATATAAGAAGGGATAGCCCCTTCTCTATCAAAAGAAATCATATTCTCATGGATACAACACATAAAGTAAAGAATTTTCTATAATCCACCAAAAAAAAAAAGAGATATATGTTTAAAACTCAGACGATCCAACTACTAGTAACTATCATTTGCACCACTTCCTTAAACCATACCAAAAACAAAATAGAACTCCCCAAAAGTTTCCCACCGATGGCGCACTCGCTCTATTCGCCGCTAACTGAGAAACCTGAAAAGATCAAAGGAGGAGTGGAATGAACAACAACAGCTCAGTGAGTAGTATATATCTTCTAAGTAGATCGAACAACCACTATGCATGTATACAAAGCAATACCAAACTTCATAACGCCGACTCAATATATAAAATACATATTGAATCTTATAAGAGTTATTTCTTATAATCAAAGTTTTATACTAATATGGAAAACTCATTTAAATCGCCATTAAAAATCAAGTATCAATGGTCGAATCTATTAAATAATCTCCATCAAAAACATATATCAATGGTTTATCCATTGATCAATCTTTTGCTCAATAACTAACCATGGTCATACCACCCACCTAGGTGGTGTTGCTGGCTCTGGGCCCTCCAGGTGTTGCTGGCTTTGGGCCCTCTCCCCCTCGTGAAGGGGAGGGGTTCAAATCCCCAGTGCGTCGCAGGGTGATTTAACTGCTGGCGTGAGTGTGGTGGCCAGCTTGCGTCAGCCCCAGATTCTTCCCGCCGACTGTCAGCTTTCGGGGTTTCTTGGGTCATAAAAAAAAAAAAACTAACCATGGTCATGACACAACGCCTTGTGACAAGGCAACCAAGATTCTCCCCCTGGCAAAGTCTCCACCTATAAAGCCGATGGCTAGGCCTAGAAGGATATCCTAAACCTGGTATGCATACCCCAAAAACCCTTCATTGGGTTCACAGTCATATTGAGCATAAATAACCATTCTCCAATACCATAAATTCAATCCAGAAATCAATATCTTAAACCAAATAAATAACATTTTGCAACATAGCCCATCATCCATTTCATATCCGTTTCTCAAATCATCATAAATATTTCCATAAATCAGTCGCAAAGCAATTTCATATATGTTTCTCCACAAACCTTGTATAACATTCTTTTCAAACATTCACAATCAACTAAAGAGTAGCAATTACTCGATCTGGCTTTTATGCAATAAAAATGCTCTTCTTGATTCAATATATATACATATATACTTCAATACATGATTTTATAAAATCAAAGAAGATATAGTACCACTCACCTCGTCGTCTACGACCAAACGACGAACGATACCTATATCGCCGAACTCATGGCCCTATCAAATAACCGAAGAATAATGTTAAAATCTAATAAAATTCTATCTCGACTACAAAATGACTAAATTATGCCTTAACTCTAACAAAAGAACTTCTACGTGCTAACAAATCGCATAACTAAAGCGATTGTTCAAGCCATTCGCAACACGGAATTTAGGCACAAAACTTGATCGCGCCTTAACTTTCTTCTCTGAACCCCGATCCGAACGTATTTATAGTCAATAGAGAGCTCTTGACACATATTACAAGAATCCCAACTTGACCGTCCCAAAATCAAGCCGAAAAATGACAAAATACGGGCCCGAAGCTGCTGGACGCGTACTGTTCACTGCGTGCGGGAAATTTTGAAATTCTGTTTTGGACAAACCATAAGCTCAAAACACGATCCATAAAATCCCACGGCTCCACAACACTCTAAACTACCATTCCTACAGAAATACGCAGCTCAACGACTCCAAAATCGGACTTCGCCGTTCGATTTTCCAAAAATTCCGAATTTGATCTCTTACCGGGTGCTGCATTATGGAGTTGAGTCGGCTTGGCGAGGCATCCGAGGCGTGCCCGTGCCAAAACTCCTTTCCTTTCTTCCCCCTTTCTCTTCTTCTTCTTCTTCTTCTTCTTTTCTTTCTTTTCTTTTTTGGTCGAGGGAACTCTCAGCTTCTATTTAGCCGAGCCCTCTCCCCTCTCCTTTTTTTTTTTTTTTTTTGCGTTATTAACTTTTTGATTTCTTTTTCCGTTTCTTCTTTTGGGGCATTTTCAACTTCTTTTTCTGTTACTTCTTTTGGGGCCCACTAGCCTAATGTTACAAGTGGACGTTGACGAACAAAAGGATTGGCGGTTTCCTTGGAAGCAGTGGAAGAAAATAACTGTCTCCTATTTTCATGTACCTTCAAGTTCTACATGTAAACAACAGAATATGGTCACGACTAAACGCAATGTGATTTTCCAAGACACACGACTCATCAACTTAATTGAGTTCAGCAATAGCGAAACAAAATTAGGTAACTCTATGAACTAGGGAAGCAATTAGGTAACTCTATGAACTAGGGAAGCATTCCACATATGAAATTCCAGCAAATGCTAGAGTTACCTCCGTTCGCATGGTTAGAACTTCTTTGAACTCTTTTGTAGCGCTCATCAATTGATTTTTCAGGTCATCTACAACTGTGGTTGAATGACTAGTCGTGTCACTAGAGACAACACCCTCATTCCGGGAATTGCTAAGGAGCTGAAGATCTACAACAGCAGAGTTGAGAGCAGTAATATCCTGCTTGATGACCGCAAGTAAGCTCCTGAATTTCCATAGTTGGATCGTCAAAAACCGAGGTTCTCTTTGCCACTGCAACAGAAATGTAGTTAATTGGTCATTTAGAGAAATCTTAGTGGGACAACTATCTATAATGCAACACCACAACCCATGCAAACAGTCACACCTCTGAGCTCACTCTAACCAATGCCAAATGTAACAATGCTACTTAGAAAAGACCAAAATATGCTTTGCCTAGCCATAAATCGGACATGTAATTATAACTGCAGATGATGTAGCTGCTATTTCTGAACTATTTGGATGCTTACATTTCGCCAACTTTGCAAGCTTCTGGGACGTTTGATGTATTCCAAACCCGATTTTCGACGCTCTCTGATTGAATTCGGATTGAAGAGCAACTCCTGATCGCTGTTCTTCTGTCTTGGAACTGCTGCTCAGTCCATTCGGTCCCGGCCCAGAAGAAACCGACTTCTTTAATCTCTCTGCTATACTCTGAAACTCCTGCGTCCGATCCCGAAAGGAAGATTGCGCTGTCTTTACTGGCATTTTTTAAAATTTCGACTCTGGTCTTGGAGACCTACTGAAACATAACCACTGCAACACAAAATTTCAAAGGATCCCATCAGATCTGCACGCATCATCAGCTCAGCAGCCAATGCAAGTAAACAGCAATTCCCCAACCATCCAACCCCAACAGAGACCTAAACTAGACTATAAGAAATTCCCAGATCTAGATCGAATTTCACCACTAACCGCACGAAAATCACCGTTTCGGACTCCCATTTTCGCTCCCGAAATCAAACCCGCACTCACACGGACCTCAATTTTTTATTTGACAATCGACTGATTGTGTTGAAATAACAGATAGTGACGGTTAACTACGAGTTTTTACTCTCTATGCAAATGAGAAAATAGCTCGCGAATTCACTCGATATGTTTTTTTTTGGGACCGCAAATTCAGTTAAGATTAATTGGTAATTTTTTAGCATGAGTTGTATTTGAAGTGAACGTAAATTGAGAGGCTGAAAGAAGGCGTGTCTCCCTCAAATGGGAGTATCACAGATAAACCAGAACGGAAGATACAACACGTGCACTCTCCAAAGTCGACACGGGCATGTGGGGTTTGATCCGAAACGCCGCGTGGCGGCTGGATCAACCGCCGCAGCGACGCTGTCGACTGCCCTGCGAGGGCGGCGATTGTTGCGACGGCCGTCGCGATTGCCGGACGTTAAAATCGCGTACTGCTTCTGCGCTTGAGACCTGCGATGGCTGCGACGATGCGGACCCTGATCCCGAGCGTAGGCTCTGAGTCTGCAGCCGTGGCGACTGCGTCCGCCACGGCCATGGATGTGTGTCCATATCACGAACCGCCCCAGTACTCGACGGTCGTGACGAAGACGACGAGGCGGACCTCGAATGCGACCTCGGCTTTGTGCGTCTGCTGGTGGTTGCGACGCCCATCTGGCGAGAAAATATGCCGATGCAGTGCTAGAGCACTGCGGTTCTCTTCCGTTGTGTGCTACCGTGGACCGCTGCGACGGTGATGATGACCCGGTTGGCGAGTGCGAGCAACTCTGTCTCGACCGCAGCGGCGACGGCGTGGACCTTGGTGGGGACGAGAGATTTTGCGACGGCGGTGACTGTTGTGGCCACTGGCCACGAGCATGGCTGCGTCGAACGCCTACTTACCTCCATGTCCCTCTTCACGATTCCGTCTATTACGACAGCTAACGCCAGCAGAACCACGGCCGCGATCTTCATAATCTCTCCCTCTCTCTCTCGGATACTTGGCGAGAAATCGGCAAACGCATGCATTATGAATATTTCGTACAATTACTTCACTCTTACGCTTTCAAATTGCTTGAAGAATTACTGTCAGAAGGGTGTTTTCATCAATTGTACGGTCAACTAGCAGTTGGGCTGCCCCCGTATAAAAGAAAAGGAAGAACAGCTAGCCTGCAGGTCAACGCATTACTTAGGAGATAGAAGCCATGGAAACAGCTCCGGCTTAAGCTATCTGTGCTTCTCTGATGTTCAATAGAATGCTGGAAAAAACATTCCTCCGTTGGAGGGGAAATAGTGGCTTTATATACCTTCTTCGACAGGAAAGTCGTCGGTAATTAAGTCGTCGGTAATTTTCATACACGAAGATGCGATTAACTTAACTCAATCTGTTTGCCTTGCCGAGGAAACGTTTCGAGTGGCAGGCCAGCAAAATTCGTTTTCTGCTGATGAGGTAGTTCGGTCGGGCGATCCTGATGTATTGGATCCAGTTGATTGATAATGTCTGACGATCTTTGTCCTGTCATTCCAGGCAAAATGCATTCATGGACTCGCATATCCACTCGGAAGAAAAGAGTTCCAAGAGTACGAAAGAATGAGGCAATCCAACACGAGCCTTTGTACATGAACAGATTCTGCAGATAAGGCTGATAATCTTGGCCGAGCTAACTGGCCCGAAGAGAGACGTCTATTATGAACTGACAATCATGTTAAGGACAACAACGGAATAAACTGCAGTACACGTACCAGGGATGAGTTTCGCAGTTACTGCCGATATAAACTTACTGGGACTAATGGAAGCAGCGAATCATCGAAACAAGAGAAGCGCAATAGCTACTGCCTTCTTGCATTCAAAATGAATCTCCTATCCAGTAGCCAGCCAAATCGCCACGTGCCCTCCCTCATAATTATGGAATTGAGTTCCCCATGGCGAGTTTACCGTCGCCTCTTAAATAAAATGGGTGAAATCTGTCGATCACGGCTCCTCCCCATTGCTGCAAAATTTAAACAACATTGTGCTCCTGCTCAGACAATTCCAACTGCAACAATGTCAATAATCTAAGTAAAGATCATAGATGACGGCAATTTGAAGAAGCACGGTACTTATTCAATCACATAAGGTTATTTATACCGCAGTAAAATGGTTTCAGAACTAAACCTAGTTCTAAAAATTCCAGAATCAGGTATCTGTTGCCTTCTTGAACCTTGGGTTAACTAATCGATGGTAAACTAAGCAACATGAAACAAAAACAAGTTCGACCAGCAAGTATATCTTACTGTCAAATGTTTGCCTATTCGAACAAACCCAACTTCCACCCCGCCCCCCTCCCCCTTCTCAAAAAAAAAAATCTGCATGAGTGTTGCTGAGCTAAGAATACGACTTAAAAATGACCTTATGTTTCTTAAAAGGCCAAAATCTGAGGTTCCAAATTAGATTAACTCATCTCCAATCAGTCAATCTGCAGTAGCTCAGAGAGTCTTACCACTTTGGAACAGGATCATCACCAAGTTACCACCCTTCAACAATAGTCAGGCATGAAGTTCCACGGCTGTCCACATCTTTCTGGAAGCCTAGCGGAGGATGATTACACTGGAGCGAAATTTCGGCGGAGCCTGAAGCTTCTTGCAGTATTGTAAATCAACCATTCGGAGATTTAAGAGGCAACAAACGCTCTTAGGCAAGTGGGAAATTCGGGTATAGGACAGTTTTAGGACTCTCAAAGAGGATAATCTCGCAAGATCACAGTCCATCTGAATCTCCAAATTCCGGCAGAGAGAAAAATCTATCTCTTCCAACTTTGACAGATTTTGTATTGCTTCAGGAAATTTTCTTATGTGAGTACCTTCCATCTTCAGCACTTTCAAATTTTCCAAACGCTCGAGTGAATGAGGCAATTCATCAACTCCTGTGTTTGACAGGTCCATAAACTGCAGTTCCTTGAGCTTTCCAATGGATTTTGGAATTTCAGTTAATTTCCGACAGTTCCTTAAAGATAGGCGTTTAAGGGCCTGCATGTTTGGCTTTTATTTCTGTTCCCGGGAACAGAAATTTCTTTTTTGTTCGGGAACAAAAGAACGTAAACGCGTTTGTGTGCGTTTCTGTTCCTTTTTGTTCTTTGTTCTCGGGAACAAAAGAAACGAAACAAGAAACACAAAAAACTTGTTTCTTGTTTTACGAAACACAAATCGAAACACTTTGTTTTTTTTTCTTTTTTTTTTTTTTTTTTGTTCTTCTTTCTTTTGGCGGTCGCCGGCCTCTGGCCATGGCGGCGACCGGCCGACGAGGGGCGGCCTCGCCCGGCCACGGCGAGGCTCGCCGGCCCGGCGAGGCCGACGCTCGCGTCCCCGGCGAGGCCGAGGCTCGCCGTGGCCGGGCGAGGGTCGGCCTCGCCATGGTGGGCGAGCTCGAGCTCGCCGGATCCGGCGAGGCCGCCTCGCCCGGCCGAGCTCTCGGCCTCGCGCCGAGCCACCGCCCGGGCGACGCCGACTGGGCGGTGGCTCGGCGGCCGAGGCTCGGGGCGGAGGGCGAGGTCGGCCTCGCCGGATCCGGGCGAGCTCGAGCTCGCCCCGGCTCATGGCGAGCGACTCGCGCCGGCCCGGGCGAGCTCGATCTCGCCCGGATCCGGCGAGGCCGAAGCTCGCCCGGCGGCGGCGAGCCTCGGCCTCGCAGCGGTGGCCGGCGAGGCCGCGCCTCGCCGCCCGCCGGGCGAGCTCGGCCTCGCCGGATCAAGGCGAGGCCGACCTCGCGCCGGCACAGGGGCGAGCTCGATCTCGCCCGGATCCGGCCTCGAGCTCGCCGCCCGGCCGGCGAGGCCGAGCTCGCCCGGCCGGCGAGCCTCGGCCTCGCCGGGCGGTGGCCGGCGAGGCCGCGCCTCGCCCGCCGCTAAGCTGCTCGGCCTCGCCGGATCAAGGCGCGAGCCGACCTCGCGCCGGCCGGGCGATCTCGCCCGAGATCCCGGCCTCGAGCTCGCCCGGGCCGGCGGCGAGGCTCAGCCGGCGGCGGCGAGCCTCGGCCTCGCAGCGGTGGCCCGGCGAGGCCGCGCCTCGCCGCCGCGGCGGGCGAGCTCGGCCCTCGCCGGCCGGTCGCCGGCCAAGGCCTTGGCCGGCAACCGGCCCAAAGAAGAAAAAAAAAATGAAAAAGAAAAAAGAAAAAAAGGAAAAATAAGAAAAAAAAAATAGAAAAAATAAAAGAAATAAAAAAAATTATCCAAATTTACCAAACATGTTTCTGTTTATTTTTATTCCCCGAACAAGTTTACCAAACGCATATTTTTGTTCAAAAATTGTTCCTAGGAACAAATACTTTTATATTTACGTTTCCCCTTTTAAATAATTTTAAACGAAACGTTACCAAACGCGCCCTAAGTTTCTCCAGCGACCCGATGGAAACTGGAATGGTCTTTATAGCAGCTCCATCCAGTGCAAGATTAGAGAGAGATCGTAAGTGATCAATCTCATATATTTGTTCTAACCTTGCACACTTGCAAGCACTAAGAGTCTCAAGTTGCTCCATAGAATCTTTTTGGAACTGAATCTTATCAATAAAAGTCCCATTGATCACAAGCTCTTTTAAAGACGTCATGAAACCCAGATCTGGCAGCTGGTCCACATTACAAGACTTCATATTTATGGAAACTAAGGGTGCGCATGGATTTATTTCTGTGCTTTTTTTGTTCCTGGGAACAGAAACAAAAAAAAAGTGTTTGTTAGGGGAACAATTTTTGAACAAAAAGAACGCGTTTGGTAACGTTTGGTAGGGAATAAAAAATGAACGAAACACGTTTGGTTAAATTTTATTATTTTTTGTTTCTTTTAATTTTTAAACATTTTTTTATTATTTTTTTTTTTTCCTTTCTTTTATTTTTCTTTTTTCCGGCCGGTCCACTTAGGCCTCGCGACCGGCCGACGGGGCCCGGCGGCCTCGCCCAGCCACGGCGAGGCTCGCCGCCACGGCGAGGCCGAGCGCCGTGGTTGGGCGAGGCTCGGCCTCGCCTTAGGCTAGGCGGCTCGGGCTCGCCCGGATCCGCGAGGCCGGCGTCGCCGGCCCCCGGCGAGGCTTGGGCTCGCCGGATCTGGCGGCTCGAGCTCGCCCAGCCATGCGAGCAGAGCCTCGCGGGATCTGGCGGCCGAGCTCGCCCGACCAGGCGAGACTCGGCCTCGCCGGCGCGAGCCACGCCGAGCCTCGCTTGAGCGGGGCGAGCTCGGGCTCGCCGGATCCGGCGAGCCCGAGCCTCGCCATGGGCGGGCGAGCTCGAGCTCGCCCAGATCCGGCGAGCCTCGCCGGGGGGCCGGCGACGCCGAGCCTCGACGGCCGTCGCCGGCCATGGCCGAGGCCGGCGACCGGCCAAAGAAAAAGAAGAAAAAAAGAAAGAAAAGAAGAAGAGAAGAAGAAAGAGAGAAGAAGAGACGTTTTTGTTCTTTTGTTTCTTCCGAAGTGTTTCTTTTACGGAGAAACAACTTTTTTGTTTCTTTTTTTTTTCTGTTTCTATTTCGTTCCAGAAACAAAAAAACAAAAAAGAACAAAAACGCAACCAAACGCGTTTTTGTTCCTTTTGTTAGGGAACACTTTCCAGTGAAGTGTGCCGGAAACACTTTTTTGGAGTGTTTCCATGCACGCCCTAAGCTGCCTAGGTTTTTAAAGGATGGGCCAATCAAATATAATTTGGAACAAGATTCCAGAATCAATCTTTCTAGTTTGATTGGAGCAGGGAATTTAGGAGATTCTAGTAACTCAAGACAACCTGTCAGGTTCAAAACTTTCAATTTCTTTGCCTTCTGCAAATCAATGAGACAATAACAAATAATGAGTTCTTGAAAATCGTAGGATCGGCAAGATAAAAGTAAATGTAATCTCTACCTCTCCGATCAGCTCCCAACCTCTCCAACCTTGATTTACCCGGCTCCATGACAGATCAAGGATGATCAAGTTTTCAAAATTGAAATAGGGAAGTCCCAGGGTCTTTTCAGGGCACATTTGCCAATCCAACCATCTTAAGTTTGCAAGAAGATTCTGAAGATTGCCTTCAATATATGCACAGTCAAGTTTAAGGAACCTTAAATTCCACAGAGGATAGAATGCTTCACAAGATAAACAAGCATCAGTTCCATAATCAAACATGAGTTCAAGTGCTTGAACTTTTTCAGTGCCCTGTGAATTAAACAAAAGTTAGCAGGATGAGAAAACCATCAAGAAAACGTAGAAAATGATCATCGTCTAAGTTAAAATGAATGATTAAAAGACAAATAAATAGAGAAAGGCATCAACATTGTCCACTCGAGGAATCATTTGTTGTCCTTGCATTTACCTTCCTTTCCTTTAGTGTGGCTAATGCTTCCTCGTGATTCCACAACCTGCTTCACCTGAAAGGCTCTTCGGGGTTCTCCTTCCGTACTAATTCCCTACCAAAGTTTCTTAATTGGTCATGCATCCACAGCTCATTATTCTCTCCCACTTTCACCAAAGACCTGACAAGAAGAGCTTCAATGCCCTCTAGAGGAAAAAATTTACAGTCATCCCACATGTAAATGGCAATTCTCTTGTCCCTTCCAATAAGAAAACATGCTACATCCAGAAATATCTTTCTCTGATTTTCATCTAAATCTTCATAACACATCTTCAACACCTTTTCAACTTTCTCGTGAGGAGCATCTTTCAATTTCTCCAATGTATCTTCCCACACTTCTTTTGGTTTTAGAAATAAGCAAGAACCCACCATTTCAAGAGCTAAAAGGAGCCGACCAGTAGCTGATATAATGGCTCTAGAAAGAGTACGATCGACCTCTCCGACATAATCCTTCCTGAAAGCATGCTTACAAAAAGTTGAAGAGCTTGACCTTCATCCATTGCCTCAACCTCATATTTTTGAGTTATTACTTTGACCTTTTTTAAGACATCTTTTTTTTTAAAGATGTCACAATAATTCTGCTTCCAGGACCATAACCGGTAAGGTCACCCGCAATTTGAGTAAGCTGTTCAGAATCACCCACGTCATCAAGAAAAATTAGAACCTTCATATTGCTGAATCTGTCTTTGATAAATTGCATAGCCTCGTCAGAAGTACTGAACTCTCGACTTTCCCTCTTTACAAGTTGAGATACTAAATTACATCCCAATGTCTTGAGCCCTTCAACCTGGGTATACTTTTCTCGAACATTCTCGAGATAGGCACAGCCATCAAAGAGATGATACAGTCGGTTGTAGACAATCTTTGCAAGAGTAGTTTTGCCAACCCCAGGCATACCGCATATTCCAACAACGCATCCCTCGTTGCTAAATGTTTTAACAGCTTGTCCATCACGAAAGTCAACATCAAGCTTCCTCATAATCTCTTCTACATGATGGTCGATTCCAACTAGATATTCAGTCACGACTAGGTCAGGCTTCTTTAATAGTCGCAAGACGTCTGAGACGACTAGCTGTATGAGCTTGCCATGATGCCTGCCAATGTAAGTAATGAGAGAGCTATGACAATTTGTACTTATAATGACTAGACAGTAAACAAAATGTCAGACAAGGAAGATTGAGTTAAAGACAATGCAATACAATGTATGAAAATAAGATTTGCACCAGTTAACCCATAGTTGTTCATTTAATAGATGATATCAAAGTTGAATTTATCATAGCATTTGTTATAGGTAAGGATAATAGAAACTAGTATATTCTTCGAGAAATCCTTTTACTTTTTTACAACCTAATGCAGATTAGGTGAAACAGTAATGAAATCATGCCAAGATTAATCCCTTTTAGGGATTAAGTGTAGTATTGAGTATTGACTAAATGATCTATGGAATAAGTTGGCTTACTTTACTAGGATATGATCATGTAAGTATCTGTTGTGTACCCTCGGCTTTTAATTTTGAAGAACGGACGCATTTAGCATGTTCAGAAGGCCCACAGGAAAACATACATAACAGCGATAAATAATTACAAAATTTCTGACTTCTTCTTTGGGGCCATTGAAGGTCTCAAAATATCAGAACTCTGATCAGCTTAACTTGTGACAAGATCTTAGACATAATCTTTTCAGTGAATGTGTAAATTGGGACAGTGAGTGCATTTTACTCAAGGCAGAGACGTGTAGTACAAGACAAAAGCAGCGGAGATTGGATTACCCATCATTCATTTCAGCCAAGTTCAACCCTTTCATTTCTCCAATATGTCGGAGAGCCTTCTTCCACGCATCGATCCTCTCCTTGTCAACTCGCTCATTCTTAACAAGTTCATAAAAGAACTCTCCAAAAGATCCCATAAGGTGTTTTACATCAGAGATACCAACGTCATAGAATATGGGAATTATCATTTGCTCGTTGTTTTCTCTGCACGCTAACATTTGCTGCAGCTCCATGAGGCAGCTTTTGCTGGAAGCATAATTCTTCGAGATGATGGGTATGGCTATCTCCGATTGCTTGATCGCCTCAATGAGTGAAGGCTTGATCATTTCTCCAACAAGTAACTCTTCATTGTCTCTGAAGACACGGATCCCCATTTTTTCGAGGCTGTGGTAGAGGCAATCTGCGAATCCCTTCGAGTGTCTGGCCCTCGGAAACTCAAGAAAACCTCGTAACTTCCCGAAAAGGTGACAGAAGTTGGTGAAGATCGCGGCGATTCATATGATTCCTGTTAAATCAAGGGACCATAATTTATTCCGTAACATGTAGATTCCTACCTAGAGGAGACTAATTCCCAATTTTTCGATCCTCATTAAAAGTAAAAGTTGTAAGTCAAATGACAATGCATTGCATAACACTCTCGTATTGTCGACCAAAACTCCCGACAGCATCCAAACATCTTTCTACTCTTAGAAGTGTAAGAAAAGAAGATCTCAAACGAACTCAACAATGTTATCCCTTATTCAAGCATTTTCTGAACAAACTTATAAAATGGGAAAACTACTCTACTAGACGATCATGTCAGTTGTAACCAGCATTGGAAGAACTAAACTAGGTGCTGAAATCAGACGTTGGGATGCGACCCCCACCGCGTTTCTTCTGCGCTTTCTTGCAAAGTCAACGATGTCCGCTACGGCGATCAAAGCCCAGAGAGCTCCGCTTGGTATCTCGAGAGCGCGATGAACAGTAAAGCCAGTTTCCATACCCGCTACGCCGAGTTCATCTTGTTTGCCGTCTCTCTCTCTCTCTCTCGCAAACTCGAGGGACAGGCAGTAGATGGCAGGAGAGTGGGAATACGATCGACAGATCTAACTCCCGTCTCCGGCAGGCGCTGGAGACTTATGCAGTCAAGCACGTGGCACTTTCTAAGACCGTGGACTTCAGGCATTCTTTAAGTCCACATTATTCACCGTTTCATTAAGTTGCTACAAGCCCAGCCGTCCATTGAATATCGTCCCTTTCCCTTGTTTTCACCGATCTAATTTAGTAAAATCAATTTTCGGTCTCGTTTGGCTCTTATTTCGCTGCTCGTTGATGAGTTTTTTTTGCTCGCCGTGTTGAGTAAAATTTCTTGCATCTAAAATTTCTGTGAGAATGTATCATCAGTCCAGCCAACATGATGCCCGCTTCTCTGAAATTCGTCGAGAGCTCTTTTCTCCTATTTAGGTATAAATATAAATTTGGGAGCTTGTTTCTTTCGAATTAAATTTAGATATGATAATTTCTTAGAGGCACTCATCCTATGATGGCTCGACATGCTGTTACTATCGTCATCTTCGCACGGCAATAATGTTAATTTTACTGAATTTTCTAAGAATAAGATCTCGGTACATACCATCACTAAAGATTTCAGTGATAGATTGACGCTTAGGTTTTCTTTTTGTTGTTGCTGTGACAGTACTTGTCTCCATTCCTCAAAATGTCTACCCGAGTATTATTTTGGTCATTCCAAGCCTCTTAACAATATCCTCGCATTCAAGATCATCTAGCAAATACGCTTCAAATCGGAACTCCTTTCTTTTGGCAATCTTGGGTACAGAGAAAGAAGGAGAGGACTATGATTATAGCCGACAAAACCAAGGTCTCCAAATTGGGAAACAACACTCTCCATTTAATATTACATACAAATCTATCCAGTCTCTTCCTTACTAAAGCTTCCATTCTTTATTATTAACCTAGGTGAAAGCACATCATTTACTTTCGACATCCATAAGAGAATGCTCATTCAACATTTCCGGAAAAGCCACCAATCTATAGTGGTCCATCTCTCTTTTTCTAGCCTTCTCCCAATAGTATAAAATCTCATTGAAGTCAATGGGAGACTATTAGCATGGTGGATGGACCACTTCTGGCGTAGACTGAGTCGCTCTTGGAAAATTGGTAGGAACCATGGAGAAGATAAATTTGCATTGTTGTACCACTAATGGGGTCCCTCTAGGTGATGTCATTAAACTACTCTAAATTATCCTCCACTCCCACCGACACCTTGCCCCACATGACCAGTAATCCCGGGGGGATTGATAGTGATTCGCCCGATATAATGCCTCGGGGACATGGCGCCTGACTCCTCCTATAGCTAAACCGATATTTTTCTTCCTAGTTTAGCAAGGAATACGTATTGGATGCAAATTGATCAATCTCAGGATCTCCATAACTAGAACAAGAATATGCATAATTGAGTAGAAAGATTAACGCACCTGTTTTGGGATCCATCGTTCTTTAAAGCGGAAGCAGAAAAGGGATTATCCACGCATCAAATCATTCTCCTCTATTGCCCTCCGTATCACTGGCTCAATGAAGTGGCCCCCTTACGTTTAGCGTTAGGTAAATGCTCCTTAGGTGAGGATACATGTGAGAATTAGGGTTAGAGGAGAGACTTGAGTACTATTTATAAAGTTTCCAGCCAAACCCCTTCATTACGAGCCAAGCTCAACTCGACTCATACTAGCTAACCCTATATTAGACTAATTAAGAAACCTTCTATCACACCTTAGACCAACCCTGTTTTACGGTAACCGTAAAAATAGTAAATTATAATATTAATTAATGTAATCCACATTAGGAAAACTCTTACATTCTCCCACTTGGACTATATTAACTAAAATTGTACCGTATGTGCGCACATTGATCCAGAGATAATTATTAATAGTCAATCCTATCTCATAAAGTCTCAAACGCCAAATCATGGCAGTAACTGTATGTATATACACAGAGCTTTCCATGGTCACGAATGTTCTCAACTTTATTGATATGGATTCAATATGGTAGTGTGGCAAATGGAAAACATCTCTCATAGAGAGATCTCATTTGTCAGTCACCATTCTCTTACCTTAGGCGTCACAAAAAAACTTGTGGCACTAAAGAATGTCTTTGTGGTTCCAATGAACCCACATATGTCTTGTCTTTACAGTTAACATTTCTTTATGTATCACAAGACATATGCACGGGGCTAATAACTGAATGCCCCTAGCATTCACTCAAGGTTTATACAATACCTTGAGACTTTATCAATATGTATTCAACATAATAACAATACATTCAAAAATATTTTATTGAATGCAAAAGTTGATACATATCAAACCGTTACTAAATGTAACGAACACATATGTGAACTTTATCAGAATAAAGCCAAAATAGCTCCCACTAAACACAATATCCCAAGATACTCCTAGGCCCATGCTAATGACATGTCGATCAAATACACACGGGTGTAGGGTTTTAGTTAGTGGATCTACAACCATATCATTTGTGGAAATATGTTATATTATAACGTCACCTTTCTGTACCATTTCTTTATGGTAAAAAATCTTTGACCGTCATATATTTAGACCCTTTGAGACCTCTATTATTAATAATACTATAAATTTATTGTCTCAATACAACCATATGGGTCTATCCATAAAGTTAAAAACAGTCAACTCCTTCATGAGGTTCCGAAGCCTAATGGCCCAAGTAACAGCCTAAAAAAAAAAAAATATTACAAACTCTGCTTACATAGTAGAAGATGACATAAAATTTTATTTACTACACTTCCTACTAATATAAATATGTATTATGTTATTAATCACATATCATCTTAACAGCCGTCAAAGTTTACATCTGAATACCCTATTAGCTGCAAGAATTGAACATGTCTATAAATTAGCATATAATCTCTTGTCTTATTTAAGTACCTTAACATTTTCTTGGCAATCCTGAATTTAATTGATATCTGCCTAGAAGTCCCGTTGCAAAGACGATATTTTAGTTTAATGCAAATTTGAGTATACATTATATTTTCAAGTGCACTGACACGAGGTACACCCTTTAACTAGATTTTTTCAATATCTAAATCAGGACAATGTAATGAATTTGGTCCATCACCCTTAACAATAGGAGCAATTCCTAGCTTGCAATGATTGTCACACCCCGAACCTCGAGCGTGCCAACATCCCACCATGGTCATTCAAATATGGGACGTTCTTAGGCACTCGTCGCCGACCCGTTCATTTTAAATGCACATGTGGAAACGTATTATAAAACCCCTAACAATGAAATACATGATAGAAAAGCAGGAAGCGATTCCACAACATAACACTTTCATAAATCAACAGAGTTACAAACGAAGGCCCACAGCCAAAAGTCTACAAAAGACCGGCTCTTAAAAAGGGACTGTCCTACGACCTACAAGTCGAACACGTTCTCCAACCCTCATGACTTCACCTCTGCAACTCCTCAAGGCCAACCAAAGCTATATGGCCGCTTCGCCAACAAGGGACCTGAAAATGTAATCCCACAACCGGGATGAGACATCGTCTTAGTAAGTTCAACCCCCTAAACGCTTATTAGAAAGAAAATACACCCAATGGTGGCCTAGCCACACCACATAGAGGACTTACCTCGCCTCCATTCCTTCCTGCAGGTTAGCACAATTCAAATCACTCAATCACGTTCATATCACTCAAGCATATACGATAATAGAATTCAAACAATTCAATTACTCGGATCGGCTCAGCGATTAATTGACTCAGTCAATTACATGTCATCGAGGTCATCACACGGTCATTCGACTATTTATTCTCGACCCTCAAACACGGCCCTCCAGGCGAATCTAAATTTAGTGGTAATCACGGTTACACTCGGAAACTTTCAATATTTAGTGATTTTATGGTCCCACTCGACCCTTTCAAGATTCAATGGCTTTATGGTTCCACTTGACCATTTCAAGATTCAACGCTTTACGGTCCCACTCGACCCTTTCAAGATTCAATGGCTTTACGGTCCCACTTGACCCTTTCAAGATTCAATGGCTTTACGGTCCCACTCAACCCTTTTCATAAATCCCACCATTTCTTGTAGTCTACCAAAACATTTTTGGCATTGTTAACCGATGCCCGGTTATTTTTCAATTAATAACCAAAGATTATTCAATTTAGGAATAAATCCTAAAATAACTCATAAATCAATTTAGCACAAAATGAAGCTCAAATAAATAAATGAACTGCACCACTATGATCAGCATAAAATTCCGGTCACCGGTCATCCTCGCCTAATTTCCGGAAAATAATTAATTAATTAAATTTATTCCGAAAATTAAATTAAATAATATTCATATTTTCACAATCCACACTCAATTTATAATATCCAACCATCAATTTCAAAATCTGAATACATAGCAGCAATCATCACGAAATTCTCGGAATTTTGGGTCCTGACAAAATTTTCGAATTTAATAACTAATTAAATTTATTCCGAAAATAATTAAATAATAATATTTTAATAATTTCGAATAAATATATATTATTAAATTATTTAATAATTTCGGAATACTTAAATAAATCAAAAATAATTTCCTTTAAGTCACATCAAGGTTTATATTAAGATAAACATTTACTTAACCTTAAATTAAACACATTTTAAGTTAATTAAGCACCTTAGTATAATCTACACTTTAATAAATTAAACTAACCACCTAATAACACTTAACATAACTAAGCACACCTAAAGCATAATTAACCCTCTAATTGAGGTTTAGTGAGTTAAACTCACTCAAATGACGAGCCGAGTGGTTCCATACGACGGGGACGTAATGGGGATCGACTTTCCTCAAGGCGGGCCGGGCTTTCGGGGTCGGGAAGCCGGCCAAAACGGGCCAAGACCGGGCTGTAATACCCACTCGACGAGCTGCTGGTTGGGGTCGAGAAGAGGTGGATCCGGGCTCGATCGAGCGGAGGAACAACGGGGAAGAGACGGCGGTAGCTCGGGGTGGTGTCGGACAGCGACGGCGACAACAAAGGAGGCTCCGGCGATGGCGACAAGCGGCGGACGAAGGGTCGGAACTCGGGCTGTGGACGGCAGAATGGCGAACTGGCCAGCGAGGCTCGCGCGGGCGACGTGCGCGGAAGAGCGGCGACAGCAACGGCGAGCTTCTCTGGCGGAGCTGGCGGCGTTGAGCGAACGGGCGGACGGCGTCGCACGGCTGGCCTGGTTTGAAGGGTGCAGCTCCCTCCTCCCCCCAACCGGTTCCAAGCTTGAAGAAGAAGATGATGGAGATGGGGGGAAGTGACATCCCACCTTTTTGGGATTCAATCTCCACCCTCCATGTGTCACCATCCTAACCACTCTTGCCCCACCCCATGACATCACTTGTGATGTCACAATCCACTAACTCCAACCTTCCACAGCCTTATTCCAATAGGTTCAATTTCATTTTCCGCTGGGGCATAAAATCTTGTAACAACTTCTTCAATTCCATTTAATTTTCTTCCAATTGAATCAAATTAAAGTCCATAAAATTAATCCAATATCACCACACTTCAATTCACATCTTCACTTGTCCATAGAACCATCTTGACCTCAAAAATACGACCAAAAGCGGGCCTACCAATTTTCCGAACCATATTAGCCATAATTTGATTAAATTGCTGAAAAACTCTAACTGCATGAAAAATCTTCCGAAGATAAGTCAATGTCCCCAAAATGATTTGTGACACACCAGGATTTCCAATTTCTGAATTTGATCTCAAATTCATGGTTGATTTCACTTTGGCACGATATTAGCGCGTCCTAATCTACCGAGTAGCTTTTAGAAATTTTCGTGCATTTGACCTATGGTTGATCAAGCCACAATGTACATCTTTGACACATTGGCGACTCTTGGTTGTCAGGGTAATCTCAAGGTTTCAAATACGGACACAATGTACCCAATCGATAGAAACATCGGTCCAGTGCTGATCGATAAGAATTGTGCGATCTGGTGGAATCACCCACACTTGATCACATGCCTCTGTCGAGTCAACCTATCTCCAATCTCTAGTCGATTTTTAATTGTGCCATAATGACCCTTGTAGATTAGCTCAGTCGAAAGGTCGCTTCCTAGTCAAATTCTCAAGTCTTGATGCATTAGAATCTCTTAACGGCTTCACCTGATAGACTAATTTTCACATGATTGGCTAACTCAAGAAAATGAACTATATGCGTGCCAATGAAATGCCCGTCTCAATTTATTGAAAATAGAATTGAAAAATCGGGATGTCACAATGATGTATATAGAATATTTCCAAAATACGATCATTAAATGTCATTTTGAGATAAATCTAATAAAATATGACGAAAACAATCCTTATGGACCTTAGTGCAAAAAACAAGAGATGCCTCAAGGTCACTACTTGTAAGTAAAATATCATGTACAAAGAATATGGAAAAAATAAATTTCCTCCCACTAACCTCGCAGTATATATATATTTATATTTTGTTCCCAATTGAACAAAATAATAACACTATGAAACTTTAATAATATTGTCTGGAAATTTTCTTAAAATATGAATAAAAATTTTCAGTCTACACATAAGTTTACTTGAAACATTTGTTGCAAAATCCTCTCGTTGCACTATATAGATTTTGTATCTATTTGGCGTAACTACATATCAAAATAAATTATTAATATCACGTTCACTTTGAAATAATCTTAAAAAAAAATACTAAAAAGAAATATTTATTTTTTCACTATTATCTATCCACTCCTCTTTCAGAGTGAAAACTTTGTTATCTTTTATGGCATCTAATCACATACTTAATTGAGGATAAGAAACAACATTTATTTATGTCACTAAATCAACCATGCAGTGGATATTGCAGTCATGCTCTCATAAATAGACTATATAGTCTAATGGAATAGCTAATCATCTTTTCCTAACAAATTTCTTGAGTAAAGCTACAACCACTTCATTCTATACTTGAGAGGTTTGAAAAAATTTCATCATAACTATATCAAGAATAGTACCTTGAACCTCAACAAGTTTAGTATATGTTATAGGAGATTCCACATTACCACAATTGTCTGTATAGGCAAAAACAAAGACACAATGATCTTTCTTTACCAAAAAAAAAAAAACTGTAGAAAAAAAAAAAAAAAAAAAGACACGGTGATCTTCCATCGCGCTATTATCCTTAATAGTCTCAGAGCAGCTATCCTCTACAATTACGTCAAATTGTAGAAACTTTTATAGTATGTGATTCCATAATTCTTGTACTTTCTTTAGGGTCATAAAATTAATACACTTTTAAACAATCTGAGTAAGATACAAAATAATTCTAAGTAGATCTAAATTCCAACACACTTAATATTGAATTAGATAACCTCAATTTTGCATGACACCTTCAAATTTAATATGATTCAAGTAATTTATGTCCAGTCTATAACTCAAAAGAAGTTTATGAAATAATTTTGATAAGAAACACCTTTTATATGTGAAAATGTTGCTTTCAAAATATCAGTCCACAGAAGACCGGATAAATTAGTCTTACTAATCATACTCATCACCATGTTCAATAAGGTGCATTTATGCCTTTCAGTCAAATTTTTTTGTCAAGATTTTCAGGCATGATAATTAAGTTACCACCCCAGAATCTACCAAGTATTTGACAAATGACCCTTTAAGCTATTTCGCATTGTTATACTCGCCAAAATACTCACAGCCACTATTAAGCCTGACAACATTTTAAGACTAATTGTAATTGTTTTATTCTTTATCTCGGTAATTTTACTTCCACAATAATCTATAGAAGTCTTTAGATAACCGTTAAGAGTAGACAGAATATCAACCTTGTCAACTTTTCTACTCTTCTTTTAAACATGTGTGAGAATATTCTTTAAATATAATTTTTTTGGAAACAGCCTCTTCAACCATATATGAGTTGTATATGCCATTAGAACTTAAACACAATCTTTGCATATATGTCCTAATTTCGGTATTAGATAAAACATAACTTTAAGCCATTAAAGCTTTCATCATCTTTTAGCAGTGTAGTCAGTAGACAAGCTACTTTTCAAGTGTTTCAAAATGAAACGCTTCATGGACAGTAAGCAAATTATATTGCTATTTCCTCAAGCAATAAATCATATGTCCACAACTTAAAATTTGAAGTAGTAAAAACCTCAATAATAGTGGAGTTATTAATTACATAAAATGTGACTGAAAAACAAGCAATGTATATAATTAGCATCATGTGAGCACCATAACTTGATGTACAAGTATACATCCATAGAGTTACACACATAATCATCTAATCATCTTTGGGCAGATTACATGGCATGCAGTTGTACACTCCCCACATGATAGCGGTTATGAAAATATATTCTAATCTTTGTGAATTCATCACCTTTGGGCATATGAACCACAAGAATCAGTCACTCCTCCACCACATCATCATGCATTCCTCCATGAACTAATACACAATCACCTCCTTTGGGAGTATGACTATGCATTAAATCAGGAGACATATCAATCAACATACGAGACCGAAATTTCTTAAACCCAATCAAGCGTGCCACTTTGGCGGTCACTACTCAATTGAATCCTTGAAACTCTCTCATACTAGGGATATAAACTTTAATTCTCACATACACCATATACATGTGATTTTAACTTTAGTGATAGGGGCAGTAAATCACTAAAATCACATATCATGCTAATTACATTAATAAAAAAATTAATCATACATGCATACATATAAATATATAAATATATATATATATATATATATATATATATAGCGAACTTGAAAGACAGATTCCAATGAGATCACGGATTACAACAACACAAGAAACTTCTCATAATAGATAATAAAGCATCTCTTATTCACCCCGATTACAGATTACCAGAACAACATAAAAAGAATGATGATCTAGAAAATCTCTCACAAATTAACATCAATAGTAATACATGATACACTAAATCAACAAACCTAGCAATTGATCCATTATCACTCATGGGTTTCATAAGGCAAAAAATGATTCCAAGGCTAACAACTAATTTATTAGCTAATTTTTAAGTAACAAATTATTATTGTAATCAACCAGTGGCCTATTAATTGAGTCAAACCAGAGAACCAAATATCTAAACTTTAACAATAGATACTATTACTCTGTGTAAATATTTTTTTTATGACCCAAGGAAGCTCCGTACACCATGAACGGCTAAAGTAAACCCTGGGGGTGAACTGGAGGACCCACCACCCTAGCCACCGAGTAAGACGCAAGCGTCTCCGTGGAGATTTGAACCCTCTCCCTCCAAGAAGGGGTTAGCGGGTCCCCACACGATGGGGAAGACTAACCAGCGGAGCCACCAAAGTGGGTGGTTACTCTGCATAAATGTTGTCATACTCCTTAACTATAAAAAATATTCAACTTAATGGACATTAACTAGTGACTAGATGAGTTTAGGTACAATATGCAATGACTTAACGGACATGCATTACCCACATTCAGCAGATGTGTTAATTAATACAATCAGTTTGGTCACAGGTTCTTAAGATGTCCATCATTCAAAGGTTACCAGCATGTAAAGGAGTATGCATGAGTAACAAAAGTTTCATAACCTTTTATTGTTTCTCATCACCTCAATATATAGTTCAATTACTATCCCATAATGGTTGTATCTCATTAAGCCAGCTTCAGTTCACAATAAAGTTTAATTTTTATTAATGAATCACGCCATTATAATGTTTATGTGATAACATACCTATAACCCAACACTTGTATTTCCAAAATCACATAAAATACAACACAAATACACTAAAATACACGTATTTAGGGCTTTGTATGTATTTCACATCCATAAAATTATCAAACATATAAAATAAATACACCACAAGATAGAGGAGGATCATACGAACCTAACGCTGCCATCCACACGTCGATCCAATGCTCCACACGCCTGCATGCGCCGCCTAAGTGCGCGGCGCGTGGAGCCCATGCGCAGGCGTAAAAGCCAGTCAAAAGATCGGTCCGAACGGTTCCCGGTCTGACTGTCTGGTCCAGCCGCTTGGTCCGACATGTTGATCGGGTCGGGTCGGGTCAACGTTTCCGGTCGAGTCCGAGTCCGGTTCATTGACGTTAGCACCACTCGTGCGTTGCACACGCGAGCCACGCCCCGTGCGTGGGAGTGTGTGACTGCGCGTGGGGGCGCGTTCGGCCTCCCCCGGCGATGCGCCGCCCACAGATCTTCTCGTCTCGTCGAGCCCAGTTCGAATTTGTAATTTAATTTAATTTTTATTTAACAAAAAATCTCGAAAATCACAACTAATTTTATGCGTTGAAATTCTAAGGTTACGGAGGCTCTGATACCACATGTTGGATGCAAATTGCGCAATCCCAGGATCTCCATAACTAGAACAAGAACATGCATAATTGAGTAGAAATATTAACGCACCCATTTTGGGATCCATCGTTCTTTAAAGCGGAAGTAGAAAAGGGATTATCCACGCATCAAGGGGATTACCCACGCATCAAGTCATTCTCCTCTATTGCCCTCCGTATCACTGGCTCAATGAGGAGGCCCCCTCACGTTTAGCATTAGGTAAACGTTCCTTAGGTGAGGATACATGTGAGAATTAGGGTTAGAAAAGAGACTTGAACACTATTAATAAAGTTTCTAGCCAAGCCCCCTCATTACGGGCCAGGCTCAACTCAGCCCACACTAACTAGCCCCATATTAGACTAATTAAGAAACCTTCTATCTTACCTTAGACCAACCATGTTTTACGGTAACCATAAAAACAGTAAATTACAATATCAATTAATGTAGTCCACATTATGAAAACTCTTATAATACGGGCCACAACCAAGTGGGGTCTCCCGCCTATTTGAAGGACCCTTGAGCTTTTTAAGGACCTGCTCAAGTTTGACGGACTCCTGGAATGGAAGCTGATTTTTCTTATTCTATCTACCACAACTCTTATTCCTTGTCTTCATCGGGAACACTACATTAGGTATTTCTTGAGCCACTTGGACTTGAAGATGATGGAACGCCAAGGTAGAACCTAAATGTTGAGGTTGCATTTGTAGAACCTAATTGGGATGGGATAAGATAAGGTGGGATTAAAAATCTTCTGGATTGTTCTTCGAATAGTGAAAAATCCCATTGTGTGTTTGGTAAATGTCCGAATATAACATGGATATTAGGATGCGCTATCAACTACGCTAGTGACCTCCTACGGAAAACGATGATGCACCCTATATCCATCTTGAAGCTTCCTCAAATGAAAACTCTTGAAGCTCAAGATATCTTCCTTGACAAAAATTCCATTTGCTTGCGCAAAATTACCAGCTTCCTGCTGCGCTTGGTCTTCTTGAACCAATGGACTTGGTGAGGAGCCCCCCATTCAAGTTCTTTGAAGTGTTGGACTTGGGAAATCATCTCGTCGATCAACTTACCTTTTGGGAATGTATTACCAGCACCTCCTCCATCATCCTTATTTTTGGCTAGAGCTGCTGTTAATAGCTTCATGCTGACATGGTTTGCTTATTGCCGGTTGCTCGAGGAGATCTTTTTCTTGACAAATCTTTTATGGGTTACAAGCAAAGTGAGGTCATGCAAGCTTTGTCTTCTGTAACCATGTGGAGAAGATCTTTCCTCTTATGGTGAATTTTCATTTCTATCGGTTGAGTGCTGATTCTCATCTTGATTGTCCTTTGAAGAAAATGAAAGCTTGTGTGGATCAATTCTGGCATATTTTCTTCCAGTTTAATTTTCTCGTATTCCATGGGGATCCTTCATTGGAAAAGAGGGGTTTAAGTTATTTGTAATTTTTTTTATCCAATCCGGATTTATCATACCCCTCTCTACGATTTCTTATCTGGCATATATTCAAATTAATCTGGTCCAGAGGTCATTACCAAACACGGGGTAGGATAATTTATTATCATATATGGACATAAATCTGGATTACCAAATACAACCTGAGAGTTTCAACTCAAAACTTTCATCTATCCCCCAATGGCTTATTAGGGCTAGCTATTAAAGTCCATTCCTTTACCTCCTCTTCCACTAGTATGGTAGTATCAACAAGTTGAGTTTTATCAATAGCACTTGAATTAGTTTCTTGAGAAGTATAAGGATTCTATGTTTTCATCTTCTTAGTTGCTAGGGTTTTGTGATCCTGTCTGCTCTTCTTTGATGAATTGGAGAAGCACCGGGGTGAGTCTAAGGACACATATGATAATCATTTTGTTTCTCTATTTCTCTATTTTTTTTGTTTCTCGTAACGGGTATGTAACAGAAATACATTTGGTAACATAATTTCATTTTTCCATTCTTGAAACAAATTTTCACTCCAAAAATAAATTTGGATCAGAAATAAAAAGTTAAAATTTTTAGCTTATCTATTTCTAGAATAAAAGTAAGAAATGAAAACTCTTATCATTATTCATTTTCGTCACTGCCTGTCGCTCACTCATCGCCCATGGGACATCAGACACTGGATGCTAATCGCTTGCCGCCCACTACTAGTCATCGGCCCTCGGATGTTGGACCCTTGGATACCGGACGCCCGCCATTAGCCGTCAGCTGGCGATCATCGGTTGTCACTTGCCAACCGCATGCCTACCTATTGTTGATCACTTGCTGTTGCTCGCTCGCCGCCCATCCTGCCAGCCATCGATCGTCCCCCAAGTCATTGGTCACCGATTGTCGAACCGAACTCCTCCCACCACTACTTGAGATGGACAAATTTTGTGTCATTATCAAACGAAATTCTATTTTAGGAACATAAGTTTTATAAGATTATTGAGCGCGTATTTTTTTAGAAACTTTTATGGGGAATAGAAATAAAAAAAAATCAATTTCTAGTCAGAAATTGATTTTTGGAACACAATGATTATCATGTGCATCCTAAAGGTTTGCATGACAACGTTTCTATTCGTCAACTCTTTTGTTTCCTAGAATATAAAAAGAATATAAATTCGTTTGATAACGTCAGTTAATTTTTACATCCCTAGAGTAGAAAAGTGGCAAGAGAATAGATTTGGAATATAAATAAAAAGTAAAAAAAAAAAAAGAGTAGATTTTTGCTCCTAGGAACAATTTCTACAAATAAGTCATTTTTTGTCTTTTCTTCTCCTATCTTGCCGCTCGTTGCTTGCTGCTGTTTGCTACCGTCTACTGTCCACCACCCTTCACATGCCGTTGGTCACCCCCCTCGCCTCTCGCCCCGTCTTCTGCCGGTTGCCATCATCCGTCGTTGCTTGACAACTAGCTAAAGGAGGAAGAAGAAGAGAAAAAAAAAATCTCAAAAAAATTATTAAAAAATTAAAAAAAATTACATCACAAAAAATTGGTGGGTTGTGTACCATACGCATTCTTGTTATTTTTCTATTTTAGGAATATTAATTTTGTATAGTTACCAAATGCATTGTTCTACTCAGTAACCGTTTTAGAGAATAGAAATAGAAGATAACTATTTCTCAAAAGAAATTATTTCTAGGAATAAAAATATTACCAAACGTACCCTAAGAATATGAGTTGTGTTCCTTTTCTTCTTTTTTCCTTTCCTGTCATTACCGCATAAGCTATGCTTTACCCTTTGGCTTCGACGATTCTACTAGCTGAATCTCCATTGGTTTCGCCATTTGCTGCTTATCATTTTCGATAGAAACAATGTCTTTCATTATGTCGGCCAGTCCTGCTGTCTCGGGAACGATTTCTTCCTCCTTAGGCATGGGAAATTCTTTCCCATAAAATAGTTTCCAAAATGGGCTTATCTCTTGTGCTTCTACTTTTAACAAATAGCCGGATCCAAAACCGTTTTCTTTTGGCCTGGGTTTTTTTTAAGGCCCTTCCTTACAGCTAATTGTGTAGTGGCCAATTCTCCCGTATGAGTAACAAAAATAAGGGAGACGTTGGTACATAGAGTCAACCCACAGTTGATCATCTTCAAAATTTACGACAACCCCATACTCTAGTTTTTTGCCCATCTTTGACACCACTTCCAGCATCTCATTCTCTATAAGTCATTCTAGTGGCAAGCTCAACACTTGCACCCAAAAGGCACAATGAGTAAATTCATAGCAGTGAACAGATAAGTTGGGGCTTAGTTGCCAAAGGAAGCAAATTGTTTGAGAAGGACCACGTACGAGTGTCACGGGTCGGTTGTTTCCGATCGATCACGCACCCATGCGGCCTTAAGATTATCGATCTCAAGTCAGCCTTACACACACACACACACGAACACAAGGATTGTATGAGCAAGGAGCAAGTATATTCACTTGTGAACGAGCTAAATACAATGAGGGGGAATGACCCATATTTATACAAGTTTGGGTCTTATCCTAGCCGTTGATCGTCCATTTGATTCAACGGTGGTGCTTGAATCCGTATCATCATTACAAGGCTACACAGCAGGTCACTCAACGGCTCTAGCCCTTTGGAAGCTCATGGGCGTGTGTCAAAAGCAAGATCAGGGCAGCAGGGCCACCTGACATGGGAGCAGGTGAATGGTCACAGGTTGCACGTGGGCTGGCCGAACATTACTCATGGGCCGATCACGGGTCATGCGTGGGCCTCTCTTCATATCACGCATGGGTTGGCCGTGCACGGATTGGAGATCGTTCATGGATCGATCGCAGGATGTTCTTGGACAGGCCCTTGTATGAGACACGGCCTATCACAGATGGTCTTGGATCATGCTTCGTCCATGGGCCGTGTCACTAGCATCAAGGACTCTTTTCGTCTCAATTTCCAAGTTAAACGAAAATAAGGCTAACTCCAATTGGTCACTTACCACGTTCTCAGTTTTCCATTCTTTTACTGTAGATAAGAATGCTAGAAAGTTAACACTGGGTTCGAAGTAGAGTTTCCCCGACAAAGTGAGGTTACATTCTTCTAATTTTTCTTTGGGAATTTTCTCAAGCACATTGGCTACAATATTTTCTAACTTATGTAGTATCGACACTTTCTAGGAGCCTTTGTGTCGTGTTCGACACTCCGACACGTATCCGATATGCTTCGACACGCAGTCAACGAGTGTCGAAAAATCTGACATGGTCAACTCTCTTTGACACGCTCCGACATGCATTTCCAACACGCACGAGTCAATTTTAAAAACTTTAAATACTTGAGGGGTCAAAATGTGTATATATATAGGGCTGGTGATTGGGCGTTGCTACCACTACTGCTACCACCGTTGAAGGGGGGCGGCGACCCTTGCTAGCCCTAGGTGGCGGGGGGGAGCGGCCCTCGCAGGCCTGGGTGAGGCCATCGCCGGCCAGGCAAAGGCTGATGAGGCTCGCCTAGATCACCCTTATGCCTCCATCTTTTTCGCTCTGCAGATCACCTTCTCTAAAGTCTATCACTATCTCTCCGTCGACCTGGCCATTGACGCCATCAACCTCGTCTGCCATCGCCCTTTATAACAATTTCAGTACCTTCGTCGAAAGATAGGGTCAATGCGCTCCCTAGATCTAGCATGAGCGAGCCAAGATGTGACGCTCTGCTCGATTTGAGCCCCACATCTCGTGAACGTGGTCAAGCACAACAAGGTGTAAGTCATAAGCTCACTGTCCTCATCGTTGTCAATGGCAAACTCAGATTCGTTCTAATGCAAACTCTGATCGGTCTCAGCGAGGAGAAGCTGGATTGAAGTCCCTGAACCAGATTTATTGGAGGTTTTTGTGGAATCTCTGCGATCCTCAGGTCCTACGATGAGGGCTCCCGCGGAGATGCAAAATTGCAAAATGCAGAGCATGCGTTTTGAATTCGCTGGTGGGGAGGCTGCTTCGTATAATTTGCAAAAGTGTATAGAATTTGAACAATAAAGTTTTGTAGTTTTGCAAAACTGCAAAACTTCTCGAATATCTTTCCATTTTCTTATTTTCCTAAATTGTTTAAATTGTTTAAATTGTTCTGCATCTATGCAAGCTCGCTGTTGAGGAGGCTGATGCTGCTATCAAGGAGGTGTGAACTTGACTAAGAAAGAAAGAAAATGAAAAAAAAAAAAAAATCTTTACACGAAAACACCCCTTGGCTACAAATAAGAATTTGGGGGCTTCTAAATTGAGGCTCATATTTAAGATTAAATTGACAATTTTGAATTCTTATTTGAGATAAGATCCACTTTAGACCCTCTTTTGAGAAAACAATTTATCTTCAGCCATTATTTAAATTTTTCTAGAATAGCAAGATTCATCCTTGTACTCCAACTAAATTATCCCAACAAACTTACAAAAGGGGATCCGAATATCTTGAGTGCCAAAACTTGGCATGGGAGGATACTGAGTACCAAAAATTCGAAAATGTACACTTTAGTGTCAAAATCGTTACAAAATAAATGTCAACGGTAAGAAAATCCAACTCAAATGCCGACGTGTCATTTTTCCGATGAGACAGACATGAAAAAAAAGAAGCAAAAACCACGTCATTTTGCCTTAAATTTGAATTTTAACATAAATATAAAGTAAAGTAAATTTAAAACTAAATTTAAATAATTATTTTTAGAAAAACGTAGAGGAAAATCACAGAAGGCGATGGCTGTGCAAACCCTTGCCGCTGCCTCCCCGGTGTCGCTGGCTCTTTCTGGTATTTTTTTTATAAATATAAATATTTTAATTTAATTAATATTTATATTTAAAAATAAAACAAAACAACGTCATTTTTATTCTTCGTTGCTGACTTAGCTCTTTGACATGCCACATACGCGAGTTATATTATTAAAAAATTATTATATAAAATTTTCGGCCACCTTTGCTAGACTTCACTTGAGTGTTTCATTTTTAAAAAAAAAATAACATTTAAGTGTACTTTCCTGAACTTTTCGTATCTATCCCCCGTATTAAATTTTGGCATTCCAAATGTACTTTCGCCCTTACAAAAGCATACAGCTTTACTTTACTAGTCCTTTACCCAAAAGCATGAAGCTGTTGATGAATTCATCCTTCTTTGGAGTGGGGGGCGACTCCTCCAACGGTGCGCTTTTCTCTAACTTCGCGATTTGACTTCCTGCTCTGCTCGGGGAGAATGATCTGCTCGCGGAGTAACTTGACCTGCTTGACCTGCTCATTGCTCAACTTGATCTGCTGCTCGTCGCGCAACTTGATCCACTGCTCGTCGCGCAACTCGACGCGCAACTTGATCGACTCGACGCGCAACTTGATCCGCTCGTCGCACAACTTGATCCGATGGTCGCCCAACTTGATCCGCTGCTCGTCGCCCAACTTGATCTGCTGCTCGTCGCACAACTGGATCCGCTCGTCGAGCAACTGGATTCGCTCGTCGAGCAACTTGATCCGCTCGTCGAGCAACTCGATCCGCTCGTTGCGCAGCTTGTCGCGCAACTTGATCTGCTGCTCCTCAAGCAACTCGATCCGCTCGTCGCGCAGCTTATTGTGCAACTTGATCAGCTGCCCGTCGAGCAACCTGATCTGCTCGTGGAGCAACTTGATCCGCTGCTTGTCACGCAACTTGATCCGCTGCTCCTCGAGCAACTTGATTGGCTCGTCGCGCAACTTGATCGGCTGCTTGTCGAGCAACTTGATCCGCTCATCGAGCAACTTGATCCGCTGCTCCTCGCGCAACTTGAACTGCTCGTCGCGCAACTTGATCCGCTGCTCGTCGTGCAACTTGATACGCTGCTCGTCGCCCAACTTGATCTGCTGCTCGTCGAGCAACTTGATCTGCTCGTCGTGCAACTTGATCCACTGCTCGTCGCC